>JANHGB010052492.1:0-35850 GCA_026283785.1 Coracopsis vasa | reverse complement strand
GTGCATAGCCAAGTATAATGATACTGTAGGCATAATATGGACATTAGAGCGTTGCACAAATAATATCTGCTGCAAGTTGTAATATGACATTCAACTGCGCATCTTCAGTTTCGGACACTGATAAAAGAAGGTAATAGTGCAAGTTAATTTCCTGCCTGCAAACCTCTTCTTGCTTGCCTGTTAGTGAACAAAGCATGTTTTCTTCCTGTTCTCTCTGAATTATATGAAACATCTGACTTGTAATTTGAACTTCCACACGTTCTCTGTGGACATCCAAACATCTCTTGTTAGAAAAAGTTAATAAGGTAGGAAAGTTTGTAGCTAAACCAGTTATTTTGAAAAAGATTTTTCAGGAAAATACTCAAAAATACTTATTTTGGCTTTTGCTATTGAATTGTGACCTTGGATGTTTTACTGTTCTATTTGAAGGAAAAGTGATATAATCATTTCTTTTAATCTTTTGTAAGTTAATTCAAATCCCACATCTGTTAATTTTTTACTTTGGAAAATCACCCAAGTAAATAAAGCTATCAATACTAAATTCTCCTTTAGAAAACATTTAGAATCACCTAATTCTCTGTTAGGAGACTGTTAAGCTGATTCTGAGACAGGAATTGGGAATCAAAAAGTTCGTTGTCTCCCCTTGTTCTATCTTTTGCATGTCTCTAAGCCTTTAGCCTACTCAACCTTCTAAAAATCTGAAGAGAAACTGTGTTCCTTATTTTATGGTGGAGGAGTCAGTCACAGAGGAAGTTAGGTCCAGATCCACAGTGCTGGTTGTGGACACATGATTGCATTTGAAGAAAATTAGAAACCTAGTTTCCTGGACAGTTAGTAAGTCTGGGTGGAAGCAACCCACCCAGAGCAGTCAGTGACAGTCTACAGACATACATCCACATCTTTCAGCTTCCAGGCTTCAGCAAGTGTCCTCTTTACCCTACATAGCATCTGCTAGCTGGTAGAACTTTGTGTGGTTTTGCCTGAACTTCCTGCAGCACTGGAACAGAGTCAAATGACCACTGAGGTTGTTGGTCAGGAGTGAAGTGTTTATTACTTAGTAGTCCAAGTGCTGAATTCACCACAGCGGTCCAAAGGAAGGACAAGCAAGGTAGGTTAGTGTATTGTTATGCCTCTTAGTTGGAATGTTATGAGACAAAAAAAACCAAACAAGTGAAAATAAGTTAAGGAATAGCCATTTTAATAGAAATACATCATATTGAATGCCAAAACCTCTATGCTTTTGGCAAAAAATGTCACTGTGATTTTATCATCTTGGGTATCTTTGACTTAATTTACAAACTCATGAATTCATTTATTTAAGCATTGAATTCTGTTGGTACTACTTTTATGCATACTATTTTCTAGGAAGAATTTTCTAGCTGGCTTTGTAAGTTTTTTGGATTATGATCTCTGCTAAATGATGTTATTATAGTGTATGTTGCACTAGTTTTTACAGGATGGTAACAAAGATCACTTCAGCATATAGGAGTAGGGAATGAATGTGCCCAAAAATGTCACAAAGAAATACACTTACGTGAACTGCTAGTATTCTGCTGGCTATTAGCAGCATTTTGGAAAGCAATTCTAAACATTTCTATTGGAATGGAAAGATAAAACCAAATGTCTTTATTACTTATTGCCAGTTTAGTGACAAGAGTCCCAATAATTTTATATGGCTGTTCCCTTATCCTCCAGACATCTGAAAGTCCATCATTTTGCTAAGCTTTCATATTTACATATCCTATTGTAGTAGTTTTTACATTCAAATGAACTGATTTAGCACTTTGTTTATGGCCTCAAACTGGGTGAGTCTGAGGCTGTTATTTAGTTGCACTAATTCTGTAAAAAAATACTGAATAAAGGCTTAAATTATCTGTACTATAGGTACAGTGAATGCCTCACTAACTTCCTGGTATTACCAAAACACATTTGTATGCCACTGTGGAAGTTTATTAACAACTTTTATGCTACTTGCTTTTGTCATATATGTAAAGCATCCTTTGATAGGTAATTGTTAGCTGTTAGATTCAGGTGAGGTTTATGTTCTTCTGGCTGCCTTTCCAAACAGAAAAGATGACATTACTTCCGTGCCGATGCATTTACACAGCTTGAAAATGGTTTATGTTTACACTGCCAGTGCCCATGTAGGCTGCATTAACTTCCTGTCATGTGAAAGAGGAAACAAGTAATTTCAAAATCTTTTTTTTTTTTCACCTGAAAGAAACAGAGCAAATGGAATCCTTTCCTTTCAGTGTGAAGTAGTTTTCTGCATTGGTAAAAACAGTTATGGTTACCTTTAATCATTAGGAAGACCAATTCTGCATGCTGGATGCTTCACCTAGAGATGTTAATTGCTTCATGCTTTCAGGGTGTTGTACAGATATATGTACAACATTTGATAAATTTAAAAAAGTCCAAACCTGATGGTAACTGGAATAGATAGAGAAATTAGTCACTTTTGTGAGTCACACTTTTTGTCTTACAATTCCTGTCATACTTCCAAGAAAACACATCTTCTCCGATTTCAATAAAATTCTGAAAGAATTAGAAAACAGATGATACATAGGCATTTTATGTGAGATGTATTTATCTTCTAGCTACATGAACATGTATTTTTATTCAGTTTTTTACCTTCCATCCCTCTTCCACTCCTCATATCTATCCACATTTAGACTTGCGTTCTTGAGTAGCAATAGCCTGACCAAGGATGTATGTACACTGCAACTGTGACGCGATGCAGATAGCTAAATGAGCTTACGTGTGAAGAAAGAGAGCAGCATGTTTTCAATAGCATGATATATATGTGTGTATATATGTACAGCTAATTTCTATATAATACGATGTAAGTGCATTAAGATCATGAAAGTTTATGGTAATATTTTACCTGCTTTCAATAGTCTTAAATCAGATTTTATTCCCTGTTTACCCTAATCCTAACCTTTTCCCAAACCATGCTTCTTCTGTAATCCTCAAATTTTTTAAGAAGCAGAACAACACAGCAACTGAAGCACAATTTCTGAGCAGTGACCATCTAAACCACTGTATAGTTGCCCATTGCAAGCTCCCAGTGGCAAGAGATGATTATCTCCCTTTCAGTACTGTATGATACCAATCCACTCAACAGTACTTAGCAATAACAGTCATTTTTGCAGATGAGCGAGGCAATAAACTATGCTGAACTGCAGACTTGAACATTTATATGTGGCCTTTGTTTTCTGGATAAACTGTATTTTGGTTTGAAAGAAAATGGAAATGGCAACACTGCAACAATTTTAGACTATATACAGACTTCACCTGTGCAATGAACTTCCACGCTTGCCAAGAGGAGATCTGTATTTAGTTCAAGAAAAAATACAGTATGTAGTTCTCAATGGCCAAAAGTAATGGCAATTACCACTTTTTTCACATGCATCTCATAGAATCATAGAATCAACTGGGTCATAAAAGACTTTCAAGATCATGCAGTCCAACCATTACCCAGGACTGCCAAGTCCACCACTAACTTATGTCACTGAGGGCTTTGTCAAAGAGCCACACAAGGGCCTTCGTGGAACACCACCTGCCATAATTTGGTTTAAAAATCTGTTTGATTTAAGAAAGAGAAATAGTTCATGACTGGAGGTTCTTGCCTACAGCACGTTCTGGTAAGAAAGGGCTTCCTTACTGAGTCTGCAAAGAGGGGGCTCAGTACTGCAAACTCTAGAGAGCGCTGTGCAGAGTGACATCAGAATTGTCACTCTGAAAGTCTTTCTTTACATTTCCGCAGGTAAAACATAGTTTAGATTCCGTTCTCCAGTTGAAAAGACTGGCTTTGACTGACATCATGACTTTCTCAATAGAAACAGCATTTAGGTTCTAGGCACATGCCTTTGCACCATTCTGGTAAAAATTCTCTAAAACCTAAGGTGATATGTCTTTTGTCTTAATAAATAGCCAGAGGATACCTAAGTGGTGTGCTTCTCCTGCCTTATGGAATACTATTCCGGTATTCATTCATTTCTCAAACTTTTCCACTCTGAAGAACAGCAGTCCTTACTGACATGAGAACCCTGAGATTCCTCTTAATTACCCTTAGACCCCAAATCGCTTCCCTCCATTGCCAGGACAGAGTATTGCTTTCCTTCCTTGGCAGTTAGGTTTGCTGGATTTTATGTCTGCGTGTTTGTGACCTGTGCCTGATTAGTTTTGTGTGTGTGTGTGTGTATTTATTTAGAATGCTGTCTCCACTCAAATGCTACTGCTAAAATAATGGAAGTTAACAATATACTTCTGATTTATTTGAATTGTAGGATTTTATCCTAGCACCTTCCTTCATTTCACATATATTATGAGGTCATAGAAAGAAAGACTCAGTTGAAATGAATATACACAATGGGATAGAGTTAAGGTTGCTGTGGGAATGTCAACTCTGAATTTCCTGCTTTTGCTGTGATCAAGCTATGGAATGAAATGTTGCATTAATGATAGGTTTTTAACATTTTTTAACATAATTAAGAATAATTTGTTAAACTTTAACCCTTGAAACATAGGTGCCTTTAACAGTCAACTTTTTCCTGTACACTGTCTGAAGGGTTTTCTTTCTAACGCTATTCATAATAACATCATACTGAGCTCTTGCTGAACGTGGACCAAAGAAATAGGTTGTTACTTTTGCTGAAGAACTTGAATGGTCAGCAGTAACAGAATTAATAAATACTTATGAGCCATATATATTTACAATTATAGGGTAAAAAGGGTTATGAGTTGTTGAAAACTATCTTTTCTATACAGAGGGGTATAGTTGCTATATTTCCTTGCTTGAAATAAAAAGGTCAAAAAACTCTCCAGCCATGATCTTACCAATTTCTTTGGATGTTTTCATTTTTCTGCTTGTATAACGCTTAGCATTACAGGGGGGTTCTGAAGTGACTGATAATGTAGGGAATATGAATATTTGTAGGCACCACAGGCAACATTTCTGTCTAGTACTGACAGAGTTTCTGTTAAAGTCTGTGGATCTTTCTCATAGTCCTAATGAAATGTATTTATTGATGGATTTTAGGACAAGAAGCGTGCATCACATTCCAGAAGAAGAAAGATGGAGCAACAATTTTCATGTAGAAAATAGACCTCAGTGGAAACCTAGAGTTAAAAAAGTAAAACCAAAACCACCCCAAACCAAAACAAAAGGCAGTATGTTTTTTTAATGCAGACTTCATTATTTGTGCTGTGTTCTGTTGTGTTTGTATCTCAAGGTATTCAGTGTAGAATTTAGGCTTCTCCAAATACCAAGATTGAGATCTGGCCTCAGGAAAGTAGTAAATAAGAGACTGACTTGGGTGGGACTTTGGCATCACCTAGAACAGTTATGCTGAAATTCAGGTTGTGTGATTTTTATGTCATTTGATATTATAAACGAGCATGCAGGTTTTGACACATAATGAGTGAAATAAGTGTAGGTATTATTTCAGTGGGTGTTCTTTTAAAGTTTCTCGATTGCTTTTAGACCTTCCGTCCCTACATAGGCTGAACCGGACTTGAAGCAGTAGGTTAGCTTATTTGGCATAACCCCTTTATTTTCCAGGGCAGTTAACAGCATTTATTTCAGCCTTTACATTTGGCAGATGGTGCGTTCTTCTTACCTTGAGATAAGAGCTGAGCTGATCTGGTTTACATAGAGATACATTGGAAAGAATTCCTGATTTCAATTCCAGAATGAATGTTAGCTCTGACTTTGTAAATACCTGTTGGAAACACTGAGACTTTCATACTTTGGCTTTTAAAAACCAATATCTATTTATTTCTATCTCAGACACTTCTGGGTGTGCACATTCTCTTTGCAGGAGATGCCACTTAGTGGACTACTAGGGGCCAAATGCCAGTTTCTCTCAAATTCATGCTACATGCGTTTTATGTGACATGGAACCTTGTTGGTGAAACCAGGGGTACTCAGAAACACAGTTTCAAAGATGCCTTTCTTTGTTCAGTGGAAGAGGGATAAAAAAGTTCTGCATTGCACATGTCTGTGCTCATGACCTCTCCCTGTGGAGAGGTGAGAAGCAGAACCCCAGGTTCAACAGCATCTGTTACGTCAGCTCATTTCCATCCAGCAGGACAGAAATATAAGGGGAAAGAATGGTTTTATTTATCTGGATGTCTGCTTATTTCTATTGTAGCATTTCTGAAAGTATCATTTGGAGGTTGGTTACTCAAGGAGAGTGTACCGTGTATGTACGGAACACTTGTCACACAGTGGTTAAATGAGACTGATACCTGAGGCAGAACCTAAACTGACCAAGGAGGATGGCAGAAGAGTAATGGGAACTGTTTATCTCTGTTGCAGTGAGAAGAGAGTCTTACTTGTTGCTGATTCCTCCTATTTAAACTCTGATTATGCTCTGTCATAGTCACCTCATCCATGTGAGTTTAACTAAGGGCAGCTTGGTAGTTCATGACTGTGCATAGACTTTTAAATATAAAGGGCTGAATATTTTATAAGTAAAGTTTCCCTAAAGAAGTATGACTTTTATAGAAACAGACTGACCACTACTAAACAACAAGAGCAAAACTGTGCTAATGGAGTCATTTACCAAATATTAAACCCAACATCTTTTTAGTAGCTGAAATGATGGTAGTGCTTTCAACTGCAGAGTTAGTGGGGTGGATGTATTGTTCATACATATTTCAAGGAAGATGTTTCATTTGTACTGATCTTTCTCTATAAGCTATTGAAAACAATTGCTTTGTATTTGGGCAGGCAAGTAATGCATGCATATTTGTGTGACAGTTCTCTGCAATGCAAATTTCCAGCTCTCTGGACTGCTGCCAGAAGCATTTTGGGAGCAGGAAACTGTACTTTTAGGACTGGACTAAGACCTCCTTCATTACCCTTGTCTTTTGCATACAGGGCATTATATCATGTTCAGAGGATCAGTCTGTCTGTCTATCTGTCTATCTGCCTGTCTGACTGAAATGTCTGTATAGACACATGTAGCCCTAGCTAGCAAAATATGTTGTTTTCTGGGACAAAACCTTCAGGTTTTGATTGGCTGCTGTATCAGTAGACTGGAATACTTACTTACAGCTGTCCTCAGAGGCCTTCTATAAAACTGCAGGTGTTCAGCTTTTGCAAACAGTTCTTATTATATGGATAGACTTTTGGCAGCTAGTAATGATGTTTCCTGAAATTGAAAAATGATTTTCTACCTTACACACTGGTTTTACATTACTGGAATGTTGGAGGGGAAAACAAATACCTCTCATCAAGTAGTACTGAGACTGTTTTTGTTAGTTGTATATATTTTCTGGTTTGTATATTTTATGTTGGAGTGCAAGATTTTTTCCTTAACTGTTGTGGTCAGGTTTGAAATCTCTTCCAGAAAAACTGAAATTATGAGGAATTAAGGAAGTGTCTGGCAACTGCGGGTTGTATCTTCCTTTATACAGAGCTAGCAACTGGCTTGCAGTCAGTGTACCACCAAACCTGGAGGTAAGGGGGCATTGTGAAGCCTTTCTAAATATTTGACAGTATTGTAGAACACTGTTAGGAACTTTTCTTTGTGTATCTCTGAGGCACATACGATGATTTTATGAGTATATGCTTAGGCCATTCCATACCACTGTTACATAGCACTGGAAGAAAATGGTGGATAGTTTTGTTAGTCACTTTTGGACAGTGAGATTGATGGCATGTACTGTATTCCACTTCTGAGGAACTGTAGTTTAGCTGCAGAGAGTTAAACAACTTATTTGGATTGTATACAATGATCCAAATGCTTGACTGGATAATTTAGTGCTCAGGCTTTCTTCAGTATGCACACTTAACCTTTACAGTGCTAAATCAGTACCTGAAGCCAGGTGGCTCAAGATTCTACTCTCCTAATTTTTATTTATTTCCAAACTAATACCTTGTTGAAGTAGGGTTATGGGAGTGTTTTAAGTGCTATGACATATGACATGATTGAGTCCCTGTTAGACACTGTAGACACGGCTCAGGTCTATCAAATCAGAATGCTTCCTCAGGGAAAGCATTGATGCCTTAAAAAGCAGTGCTGGGGAGTTGACAGAGTCTTCTCAAGGGTTCAGAGGACCCTAAACCCTCACCATCAGTTTGCTATGGAGGCCTTTGGATGTGATGTGAATTATTATAATGCAGTACTGAAAATATAGCAGAGTTGGGCAGCAGTTCCTATGCTTTTTGTATTGGAACAAAAATACTGAATATGAAATAAATGGGAATTTCTGACTTCAATAAACAGGGGCTGTGCAAACCACCTCAGTGTGCCCAGGAGACCATCCAGGTTCTGGAAGGGAATACCAGGACTGAAGGTGCTTTTATTTGTTCATTATTATTATTATTACTCGTTTGCTAAATCTTTGTGTACACAGTTATTTTGTTTGTCAAATACAGTCCAGGAAAGTATCTCTATACTTTGTCTCTGCTGTAAGAAAAAGCTGCATATCTGAAACCTTTACAGAAACAAGGAGACACCAAATGCAAGCATTAAGCTTAAACCTCAAACTATTATCATTTTATCTGATGCTAATCCCCACTGCTACAGACATGAGTTATTGTTGATGGCATAAGTATGTGGCTAGATTCATTGTAAAGGTGCCTCTTTATCTCCTTATCTGTATTCCCCCTCATATTTCTCACACCCATTTGCGCACAGTTCTCCAGGTTTTTTTCATCATATGAAAGTATCATTTTCAAAGGCTTTTGCTTTTCACATCCATGTCAGTACTCCAGATTAGAATGTGACAGGGAATACCTGGCTGCATGCTTCCTTTAAACCTGAGCCAGTAGCACTGCAAAATGTTAGGGAGAACAGTCTTTCATCTCACACTATCCACCACTTTAAAGTGAAGGGTTTGTTGATGTAATCCTATTCCCAATCTATAGAGGTCACCTGTAATGCACTGCTGTGAAGATAAATGCCTAGTACTGTTTGATGTTAGAGTTTTCTTTTTTTCAAGGCAGGTTTAATGATATTTTGGATTGCCAGGATACTGTGTTGAAATATTTGAAGACTTCAGCTGTTTTTAAACCATTGTTAACCTTTCATTTGATTGTTAACAATCCTTTCCAAACTGATATTTTTATTATTTCAATATGTTTCAGGTTCTCATTTATTTTTGGGGTTTGGGTTGGTTTGTTTTTTTAAATTTTATTTTATTTTTGGCAAGAGCTGATAATTTTGAGGTAATCTGTGATAGGAGATGCAGTGGCTAGCTTCTAGATGACAGTACACTAAACCAAGTCTATACCCCTTTGGCAATTAATGACAAAGATAATACTGATCTCAGTGGATGGATTGTATCCTACCAGTATGTTACAGAGTGATGAAATGGAAACCTTAGTTCATGATGTAGTTCTTAAGCAGTTGTGAAACTCACATCCAGGATCTTTTTTGGTCTCTTTAAATACACCATTGGTTTTATGATTAAAAATGAAAATCTTTGAAGACCTCTATGAAATGAATCACAACATCAAAAAGATCAGTAGCCAAAATTGCATGTAAAGCATTTTACACGTGCTAGGTCCATGTATATGTGAAATGAAGGCTGCAAAATACACTCATTCTCTTCATGTGCAGTTGTGTGTGGCTGGTTCTGGGCATCTTGAGTCTATCTACCTAAATCATAAAAGTTGCTGTACTGATTGTGGACTCGTGGGCCAAAACCTGCCAGAACTAAAGTTAGTGACAAAACTCTCAACAAATATTTAGGATTCAACTTCCTGTTTCCCAATTTCCATTAACGTTTTCAGTTCATTATCTTAGGGTGTTTCCCAAGTTTATTAGCACTGAAAAATATTTCCTGTCTAAACCGTGTTGGCAAATGTTGGAGAAAACAGAGCTTTTCAGTTTTATTGCTATAGGTCTTACTGGTTTTCCCCAATCAAATGTAGAATTTTATTTCACAGCTTAACTACATCTAATTCTGCAAGCAAGGCTAAGTCAGTTAGAGATGGACTGTTTTTTGATCCATGATCCTGACTGATACTGGTAGATACAGGTTGACAAAGGCTTGCTGTAGCCCTAAGAGTTGAATCTAAACCTTTCAGGTGGATTTGAGGATCTGACACATTATAGCAGCAATTTCTTATCTATATCCCAGTTTGTTTTGGTAGCAGAACCACTCTACCTGTAAATTGTTCAGCAGACAACTTTCACAGTGCTAGAGCTGCATATGAATACGAAACACTTTGGTGTACTTCTCAGAACTGGGCTCCCATTTCCAGCTCTGCGGAGCATCGCTGCAGAGAAGAAAACTTCTTACCTAGTGTGGTGCAGTAGCTCTTGTAATTGCTCCATTTCCTGACCCAAAGCAGTCATGTGGGGAGTTCAAGTTAGGTTAACAAGAGCAGGCTGACATACAAAAGGCTTCATTTTGCCGGATCTTACGCTGACTCCTGTCCTTTTATTGTTAGTGCCCTTTTGTCAGCTTTTGTTTCTGTGTTTCATCTGCCCCAGAGTTCAGCTGGCAGCAGGGAAAGTTCCCTGAGCTGACTTGGCTTAGTATGTGGTTTTTAAAGTCCCTTTCTGCTTCAGGAGGAACCCATTTTCCAGAGCTCTGCCACTTTCCCTCTTTTGCTTTTTGTATTCAGTCCCTTCCTTACCATTCCCCACATATGGTACACACAGTTGCAATGACTTGCATCTGTCCAGAAGTGTGACTTTTCTTAGAGCTAATTCTCCTGTTCCTTTGTGCATGAGCCAAAAAAGGACTGTGTGTTACACAAGGCTGCCAGCACCCTTCTCCCCGGAGAACATGTGTGGTCCCTCTGCGTTCATCTGAATTCCCACTAACCCCAAAGATCAAGAATGTTTAGACTTCTTCCTGTTTCTGGTGGCCACCATTATCAAAATTACTTTGTCTGCCCAGAAAGTTAAAACCCATTGCTATTACACTTCCAGTTCTATCGATGATAAACTATGGAAAACATCAGTGTCATATATTGTATTTAACATAAGGAGCTGTTTGACACAGTGTATCCTTGAAATGTTTATAGTGAGTAAGCAAAACTTGGAATTCACTTTAATAAAAACTCCCTTTAACCTCAGAAATGGAGCCTGTACAATAAAATTTTATCTCTCTCGATGATGTTCACCCTTCTCATTCTAAGGGCCAAACACTACATAATAAATGGCAAGGAGCCTCTGGCTGTTTTATAAAGCCCTTTCGTTTTGCTGTGTGTGTTCAGCACATCTAACAAGAGGAAAATAAAGATACTTCCGTGAATTCCCATAACATGGAGGCCAGTTGGCATTACTGACTTCTTTGTTTCACTCCCCATGGTCCCTGTCTCAAAGGAGAGTACTGGTATCGAGAAGAAGAAAGCAGTGTGTTGCAAACTGATTATCCTTAGAAGGTTGGTTATTACCTGCTTAATCTCTTTCCTTGCTGCTTATTCAGGTTGTCTCTGAGAAAGAAGAACTCGTCTTTGATAGATCTTAATCCTCTTATCAGTGAGCATCTTGAAGTTTATTGAAGACACAGAGCATTGTAGGAGATAACATGATGTCTCTGTGACTCGGAGGCTGTGAGAAGGAGAGCTGCTTAGCTCTAGCAACTAAAATGATACTGATGGTAGTTGTCTGAGTGCTCCTTCCAGCCTGGATTCTGCCCTGTTCCACCCAACCACAGAGGATAATAGTTTTAATTTAAATCTTGCTCAGGCACTCATAATTTTATGTTTAGCAGTTTTCTATAACAACAGCCAAAGATTAATAAAGCATGCCGAAGAACATTAGGGATTAATAGACCTCTTCCTCTCACTTTATCCCAAACCACCTGGAGAGTCAGCAAAGGAATACTCTAGCATGCTTTAGTATGGGGGTGTTACCCAAAGTAGGATTGATTCTCTTGCATTGAAGAAGTTCCAGATGGAAGTCCCTGGCTGAAAATTACCGTGAGAGTATGCTGGAAAAGTATCTCCACATATTTGTTCTCTCTACAACCATATATTCTTCTGTTGGCCGCAGAACTGCATGGACTTTTGATCTGACTTGGGCCAGCCATTCCTATTTCTTAAATGTGCGCTACACGTGCAGGAAGAAAATAGGCCAGTGAATAGAAGATACAATCTTAGGTCAAAATTCACTCTTCAGTTTAAACAAATTAACTTGCATAGCCTGTTGTGGCTTTCACATCTCTCTTTTTTGTTTTAGCTAGATAAGAGGTTTATTTTTTTTTTAGTGGAATCTTCTATGTAACACATGTATGATTTCATTTGCTCCTTACAGGCCTCATCTCAGGCCATAATTCTTGATTTCTCCTAATTAGTTGCTGTGGAAATGATTATGTCATAAACACAAACAATGGGAATATAATGAGCAGATGAATTCTTAAGAAGCAAAGATTTGTTTTCCTGTAAATGACCGAAAACCCAAAGGAGAGGCATTATAATACTTTCTGCATTGTCTTTCGTCTCAGGATTTTACAGTACTTCTCAAGTATTAATACATTAAAGATTTTTGAAAAGCTGCTGCAGAAATGGTGTTGAAACCTTCCATGTTAGTTGTCCTCAGTAACTTATGATCAAATCATTGTTGTTTGCAACTAAAAATAAGCTTTTCCTTGCCTACTGAGTCTTTACTCTGAGAGCTGATCGGATTCTTCCCAATGTACTCATCATCACTAAGCTATAGAAATTCTACTGACCAAGTTATTTACACCTGTGTAGTCCAATTTGCTTCAAGGCTCATTTTATCCCTCTGCCTTCAGATTCTTTTCCTTGGAGATTTGTAGGCAGTTCCAACACTTTCAATAGTGTTGCCTCACTGTTGCTGCACTATGTGAAAGAACAGTAAATGATTGTATCAAAGGAGTATGGGGTGGAATGGAATCTGCAGCTGCGTCAATCTCAGCTATGTTCTGCATGACTGTTGGGAGAAAAATCAATAAAAATATATGCTTTTGCCACTGAAGTCAGCACATGTGGCTAAGTATCCTCTAAGGAATGAAATCCATCACTCTACACAAGCCCACTGTATAGCAGTGTTCTTCTTAAGTGCTCAAAATGGGGCTTGTGTGGCGTATAGGCCATGTGAATTCATGTGTGGATTTCACCAAGGGAAAGGCTCTTTGAGCCAGAAGATGCCTTTTTGCATAGTCACTTTTCAGAGTTATACTGTATTTTGGCATTCGCAACACCTCTGTCAGACAGCTGAATGTTTATAACTCTTGCCTTTTACAGATGGGAAAACCAAGGCACAGAGAGATTAAATGACTTGTCTAAAGGAGCACAGTTGGTTAATGGCCGAGTGAATAACAGAGCTCAGGATTTCTGTCTCTTAGCCTCCACAGAACATTTCTAGAGCAATATAGCAGTGATGTAATGTACAAGCAGAATTGGTTCCAAACAAAAATATCTATCAGATTGCATAAAATATTCACAATAGCTCTTCAAATGGCAAGAGCAAATTGATTTTAAATGGATGTGGTCTTTTCTTTAGTGATTAGAAGGAAAAGAGATGCTTAAGTGTTAAAATACTTACTTCTCCCATTGATAAAACAATTATAAAAACTACCTTGCTTATAGCTATGGAATAGAAAATCTACATAGCTCTTAGGCTTTCACCTAAAAGCGTTTTGTGCTGTAAGCACAAGTTAGGAAGTAGGATCTTTGTGTCAGCTGCCTGCATGTATTATTGGAACCGTGCAGTAAAGTTTACAGCATTGTCTTATAATATGCCCATGTCGACTCTATAGAACTCAAGTATGCGCAAGAAAGATACGCTAAGAAGGGCAAAATGCTTTTGCATAGTTTTTATATTATTCACACAGCTGGAATGTTTACAGCATAGTACAGAGTGTAACAAGAGCAAATGCTGAACCACATCAAGCGGTTCCCTTGTCATGCATGTCATTTAAATATCAAATCTATAAGGGCGTTTGCTGTGTTCTTCACACACAGAAGACCACAACTAAGTGACTTAAAAGTATCCCATGAGTTTTTAAAAATGCGGACAAACAACTCTCTGATAATTGCAAATACATTGTTCCACTCCGTTGGTTCTGCAACATCTGGTGTTTTATAAAGCATTTTAAAATGTCATCTCCCTTCCCAGTTTGCCCACACCCTTCCCACTGCACCTTAACCCCAGCATAACAAGAAACTTAAATTTCTCAGGAAATCTGTGGAAAATCTTGCAAAACAGAATTGAGGACTAATGTCTGTGTACATTTGAGCTATTCCTTAAATTAACAAGAAAGCCAAGTTGGTGGCGTGGAGCAACACTGCTGCGTAGAATGATTTCCGTAAGGAAGAGGAGGAAGATTCTGGGCTGATTCACTTGAAAGGTGCTATTAAATGACTCTTAGAAAAGAGATTACTTAGAACTTTTTGCTTGGTAGCATTAACTTGATATAGCAGTCTTGGCGTTAAGTTTTCTTACAAAGGTCACAAGGCAGTTTCTCAAGAGTGAACGACTGTAACTCCCTTCGGAATTCTTGGTATATGTCCAACATTTGAACTGTAAATCAAGTGTAGTTGTTAGCAACTACAACAGTTAGCAAGTTAGTGAACTTCATAGTTTGTGCCTGAGGATGAGCTTACAGGTTAAGGAACCAAAATGGGCAAAGGGAAGGGCCATTACTGTGTAGCATTTGTCCATTGTAACATTTTTCATTGATATTCTTGTCAGTCCATTGCAGCATACAGTGAATAGGATACTTCGAGAAGTATGAGGTGAGTAAATATACAAAGCTAACAATATTGAAATGAGTAAAGATGCAAATTTAATAATATAGAAATAACTGGAAAATCTTCACAGAAAATCACAAAACAAGGGGTCTGTATAAATATCCTGAAGTGTGTGTGGAGTCATCTTGCCTAATTTTATCTGTCTGTCTATCTACATTTAGGCATATAGACTAAGCAGGTTTTATAGTCCCTCTGTTTCCAGTGAAGGGAAAGGAAGCAGGGGCATCTCTACACTGCAGTTTATCCTACCTGTCTAAGTGAGACTTGGTGCTCACTGTTCATACAGCTAAGTTTAGATGAGCTAAATGTCACCTTTAGTAGTCAGCACAGAGGAAGGTACTTCACAATCCAATAAATTTGAAGTAAGACTTGGTTCCTTAACTCTCGAAGACAATGGAGTAGAAGATTTCTTCCATGTGTAAGTCATAAGGGCTGAAAAAAAGTGCTGTGAAGTGCTTACTCAGTGAAGTTGCCTTTTTCATAAATGCACTGCATGTGGCAAATCCTAAGATAAAACACATCTAGCTACAATCAGAAGGTTGCATTAAACCATTTGTATTAGTTTCTTTTTACATAACTGGTGAAAGTCAGCAAAATTTTGTTTGTAGTGAAAAATGTAATGTTAAACTATGTTTTCAAAAGGGGCTGGCACATAACATACTGGTGATTCTTGATCATGGGCCTGGTGATTAATTTATTCTGTGTTCTTGTCTTCATGTTCCTACTGGTAAGTCACTTCTTCATGGGTTACTGTAGACTTAAGTTACCAAGTGCTGCTAGTGCCCTATCCAAAGATTTCTTAGAGGCTGAATGAAAGTGCAGCCTCTAAGAAATCTTACTTTGAGTTCTGTATTGCCTGACCCAAAATGTTATTACTATCCAAGGAGATGCACTGTGACCCTATATCCTTAACCTTTCACATGTCTGTTTTGCTGGAGCTGTGTACCTATCAGATAAGTAGGGATACTCTTACCTGGTATACTATCACTAAATGAAATAACAGGCTATGAAACTACAGTAGCACTGTCTTCAGCATAGATTAGAAACCGAAGCACCTTTTTTAAGGCCTCAAGTAAGCTTGTACTAGTGTGCTTTCCTTCACGTTACAGTTACTCCTTAAGATTTTGAAGCTTGTAGTGCTTCAGGCTTCTGTTTTCCTAGCTAGATATACTCTTTATAATGAGTGTGCGTTGTTTAAATTAAGAAGAAGCTATAGGGATTATTTTTGCTCCCTATAAATAAGTAAAAGGGGCAAGTTTCAGAGTAGAAGATGTATTTTTGCAAGTAAAGGCATAGTAAAACTCTTCATGACTGTTATGGTTTAGACTGAAAATTGAAGTAAGTTAGAACATTCTCATAGGGGACACAAGCATTCTAACCACCATTGAGCTTGATAGGCTTAAGAATGGGTTTGTGGAGAAGGTTACGGTCTTGAAGTACAAAGGCCTGAATTTGGACACTCAGTGTGGAAAAGAGCATAGTGATGGTTTCTTCTGAGAAGACTTGGTCTTCTAAAAGCTTGGGTCAGTTCGTGCCTTTTTGATAGTATGTGGCATGCTGTTATGAAATGGAATTAATGTGTAAAGAATTGCTAGCTGCAATCTGTGAGAGTCTGCTGATTTTTCCTCTTGGACCTTTGTCCCTGTCTCTATTGTCCCCTGCTTCACTGGGATGATTGTGATGCCAGCCAATATCCCCTCAGCACTGTCAGCTCAAATCCCGTTACTCTGCAAACACTATTTCTGGAGCCCTAGAAGTTTAAGAAACAAAGGGAAATGGTGATTCCCTTTGGACTATCAGCCACGTGACCTTTTGTTCTCACATGGCTTAGTCCCTCTTCTGTACGTGACTGCCACTTGGGACATGTTGTTGGCTTTAGTCCATTTTATTCCAGTTAGCATTTAGTTCACACGTCGTTATGAGAAGCGCTGGTTATGAAGATACGCAGCGCTTGTCATAACAGAAGTATTTTGCATGCACCTGCAATTTGACATTTGTGTTGGGGGAATATTGCAGAGTGAATTAAAAAGCTGAAATAATTTGCTTTTTTTTCTGACTCCACCTGCTATGGAGTTGTTTTGGTGTATTTTAGGGGAAGGGTGTTGAGGTGTGTGGTTTCTTTCTTTCTTAAAGAGCAATCTGAAGGTGTGTTTATGGCATTAGGGAAAAGGTACGTTGTGGGTTACAATGCTATAAGCAGAGAAAAAAGGAAAATCTGTAAGACAGATGGCTATTAACGTAGTATAAATACCCTATTTTTAAATGCAAGGGGAAAAAGGTGTTCCATATATAGTCCTCAAGCTGGAAGCTTTGTGTTTGTAATAGCGCAATGGCAATGTGCAAGTATTAATCACTTCCTGTGTGCTATTTGGAACAGCAACATCAACAGAAAGTGTTCTCAAGAAGCTTTATATTCTTACTGCATTTGATCCTCTTTCTTCAGATGAACCTATTGAGATACACTGAATTCATTAAGCCACCTTTGCCATGCATGTGCAAATAAAGGGAACTGCAGCCTGCTTGTACGTGACCCCCGGTGCATGAAGCCATTTGCCACTGTACTCAGTTGTCCCACCACCCCTTGATCACATACCAGAGGCAGAGAGGGGGAAGGTGTTGCGGCATGCTACAGCTGTGCTCTGCTGTGTCTCAAGCAGGTGCTCACAGAATTAGGGAACTATAAATGGCTTCCTGATAGTGTTCCCCTGCTTGCCTTCTCCAAGCAAAACTTCGCACAGGAGAGCATCTGGCCTGATAGCATTCATAACAGCAACATATTTGGCCTTGAAATGCTTCTTGCTGCTCATTGCAGGAACTCAGACGGCTTAGAATGAGAATGACCTAATAGACTTCAGCAACGGCGCTGAAATTAAGAGTTCAGTCTAATGTATCCACGTTAAGTGGAAAGACAAACAATTTGAGTTATGTTAACAATGCTTCTGTAATGGAAAATGTTGATACTTATGCTGATGGGAATTTTTCTCTAATTGATCTTCTGTATTCCAGAAACTGGTTTTGGAAACTGGTATTTCACACCTTCAGACCATGGTGACTGTTACTTATTAAGTGCTTTTATATCACGATGTCTGGGAGTAAAGAGTCCCCAAATACATGTTAATGTTAATCCATCTTGTCAAGGAAGTTTTTTCATGGTGTGGTGTGACTGGAAAATGATCAGTTGTGAGCTTTGCTTTATAGTTTAAATGAAAGCAAATTTTAAAAGTAGTTTCAGTATTTCTCTTTAGTAGATTTAATATTACATTTGGAGACTCTGTTTTTTTGGGGGCGGAGAGGAGGTTGTTTTTTGGGAGGCGCTTGTTTGGCAGGTAGTCATTGGCTATTTCTGTTGAAAACTCAGTGTCAAGACAGGAGTCAAGTTGCAGTAAAATAGCTCATGGTACAAGGTAAACTGTATGCTTCCATGGAATATATCCTGTGATGAAAGCTTCTTTCTTAAGTAGTCACTCTCTCTAAATAATGCATTCTTTCCAGACACCGTTGCTATTTTGTTCTTTGACAGGTAATTACAAACCTGCTCCTCAAAAAGAAAGAGAAAAAAGCAAGCCATACACCTACAGGAAAGCTTTTAAATGTAGGTCCTGCTTAATCTGGTTTAAACTTTGTTTATATAAATTCGTGTGTGTTTTGAGAGCTCGTTTTTCAGCTTTGAAGCACCCTTCTGTATTTATTTCTCTGAAACTTCTTGCAGCTCTTGTACTATGATAAAAAAACAATGCTGGCAGTGAGTTTGTGTGTGTAAGCTAAACACTTTTGGAAATGCATGCATTTTGCCAGCTGCAGTTGCTGGTTTTAACTGGCAAACTAGTGCCATCATCATAGAACAGTACGTTATGAGAAGACAGGATTGGAGATGATTGTGGATTCATTCCCGAGTTTGAATATAATGCTTTATCACAAAATAGGCAGTTATAGAATGATGTAGTTTTTATGTAGCATCCTCATTGTGCAAAAGAGTTATGAAGCAGATAAAAAGAAAACAAAGGGAAGATTTAGGGAGAGGATGTGACTCAGGGATTCAGGATCCTTCCAGATTGATAGAGCAGCCCCAGAAAAAGAATGACAACCAGCTGCTGCAGATGGACAGATGGAGAAGATGTCTAGGGTGGAGAAAAACAGGGAGTTGAGAAATAAACGTGGTAAGAAGTAGGTCCTTTTTGAATTTCAGAAAAGGACAGTGGCAATTGGGTTCAGGATGAGCAAGGTGATTTCCATGCTCATTGCGGGGGGGGTTGGACTAGATGACCTTTAAAGGTCCATTCCAACCCAAACTATTCTATGATTCAAATGAGGCTTTCTTCCCCGAGTGACAGGATTGATTGGTGATCCTGATTTTGGTTTTGTTTGTATTTTGAGGGAAAATAAAGATAAAATGTGTTCCTGATGATCTAAAATGGTTTCCTGAAGTCAGCTAGGTATAAACCTGTCAACCCCAAAGTATTTCTTTGAGTTTTAAAATACATTGGTTTTTTTCCTTCTTTCTCTTTAAAGATTAATTTCAAAATGGAAACGTAATTTAGAAGCAATCACTTTGGAATTTAAGTGATGTGTCTTAGGCTTTGGGGGATTTTTTTTCAGCCAAACTGTTGCTGATTTCAACCTGAATTGGTAATTCATTTTCAGGTGGGCTCAAAACTAGCACATTATTCACTGAAGGCACTGCCCATCTGTACAAATGTCTTGAGGATTTGTTTTCAGAAGGAAAAGCTGTTTGCAGTGCATAATTACTTGCAAATCCTGTAGATATCATCTCATCCAAGTGGCCTTGGTTCCAGCCTGCAGTGCTCAGACCCTAATTGTGTGCCAAATACCTGCGTCATTTAGGAGTTCAGATTGTTTGTTCATAGTCAAGAAGAGAGTGCCAGCTCGTGCTGTGTCAGAGACCATGAATGAAAGTTTTTTGGCTATTTCCTGCTTCCAGAACTATTTTTAATTCTTGTAAGTGCTGGTCATATATCCTTTGTAAAAGGAGGCTCTTGAAAATGGAAGCATTCAAAGTGACTTGTTGCTAATGAAAAGCATTGTCTTAATTTATTTGGCTTGATCATGGTGGGAAAATAGAAATAACCAATTTGTTTGCTTCAAGTCACAAAAACATGGGTCTCCCAACCAAAGAAATACATGCTTATTTTAACTATAAACTGCATAACCCTGACTGAGTGCTGGAAGCTGCCTCCTTTTTTCCTAATAATTGTCCCTTGGCACATTCATCTCTATGTGTTGCTTAGAGGCCTGTCTGGTAATCTTTAGCTAGTTTTAAATCACAGGTTTCCCCATATGCAGGCCAAATGTTACAGAAGATACTGAAAGTTCATGCATGCACACACACACTCTCAAAGGCTTTAAAACATCCGCAGATATCTTTAAAGGGCATATGCTAACAGAAAAAGTTAATAGGCTGAGGTACAGGAAGGAGTTTCAGAGCGAAAACAAGTTTTCGGATATTCATAAAATGCCTTTAAGAGTACAGAATTTTGATGTCTGTACTGGTTTCAGGTACCCAGGAACTAGGGGGTTTATTTGACTCAAGCTACAGGTCTTAATCTAATAATGATTAAAATATTGCAGGACATTTGTGTTCTCACTTGAATGTCCTTCCTAGTTACAAAGGGCTATTATGTGCTTTTACTGTTCTAAGCTGCAGTAGTACTTTCTAATCCAGTATCATCTTTTTGCCTCACTTACTACCCTTAGTGTAGATGGCAGATTTCATAAATAAAATTAAGTTGATTTTGTAGTTTGAGAAGCTGAGGCACAAAGTGGCTCTGAGGAGGTCATGGAAAGACTGTACAAAGGAGAGACCTCTGATGTCTCTGTAGCACACTCCTGCACCAAGACCACCTTGTCATTCACAGGCGAAATGGAGCCACCCGAGAACCAGTGTTTGTTACTAAGACCACCTTCTGTAGGAAGTACTGGAGGATATTTGTGATAGGTGCTGGACTAGGTGGAGTTGTCAGTGACTTAGTGTTGTACTTGCATTGAAATCCAATGGATATGATGGGTCTAATTCCTGTAATACAGTATGACTGAATAGACAATAGTGCTACTGAACACAGCTAGTTCTTGTCTTTCATAGGTTCCCAGCTGAACACCTCTGCTGTGCCACTTTACTCCTATGGTTTTCCATGTTATGAAACACAGTAGAATTGGGTGGCAGTTGTCACTTTTGTACGTGCGCACTTGCTGCCCTCACATGCATACGCACGTATACACTCTTACCAAACCCCAAGACTTGCTTTCAGGTCAAATTTGAGGTTGGATAGTATAGAACCTGTACTACCACTTCTGCCCTGGTGAAATAATTCATCAAAAATGTAGGCTTTTACCTGGATATAGAGGTTGTATTTCTTTAGAAACAGCCCTCAGGTAAATATAACCATATCTTATAGATGGTAATAAATTTTGGTTACATACTCATTAGTTAGCAGCATTGAAGTATACTTTTATCAGTTCATGCAAGGGTTCTTTTGGTACACCTTGCTCTTCTGTGTTCTCTGTAACACTCATTCAGTGTGGAGGTAGTAGGGAATACGCAACTGCTGTCCATGTCCCAAGAATGAAAGATACCGGATAAAAGCTTCAGCAACACCCTGTTGTTCAGAGGGAATGCAAGAGCAATTTTTGGCTGCAGGGTGATATCACATCCTTGGAATAAGTTATTGTTTTGTTATGGCTGGCCTAAAGATTCAGACCTCCTGCTAGTTATGCAGGGCTTTTTGAAAACTGTTCTCGATCAGAACTAGATCTGGATTTAGGCAGGCAATTAGTGTCTATGTTACACTGAAAGAGAGAAATGCATTGTTGCAGAAATGGCCACAGTCGTCATAAAATTGTTACTTACAAAATTTCTAATGTCTTCTTAAATTTGAGGAAGATGTCTTCTGCCTTTCAGCTGTCAACAGTTCTCATCTGCGTGTTGGGAGTGGGTTTACTTTTTATTACAATAGGCTATAGTGACCTAAGACCTCACTGGTCAGTAGCAGCAATAAATGTGTGTATGGTAGGGAGGGTGCAAAGGAAAAGAAGTTTATTGCATGACCAAGTTTTAGTGTTGTTGGATAATTGTGACAAAGCAGCTCTCTTACAGCATCCTTAGGGTTTTATTATAGCTCTTAAGCACGGTCAGGGCTCTGTACTTGTACAGAATAGATGCATGGCCTCAGTATAGAGGTATGAAGTATGCTTAAGTATTTTGTGGTTTAGATGTGTAAAACTGTGATTGCTAAGGGATAACTGGGGGCAAACTGACCTTCTATTTCAGGAAGAGATTTGACAAGGGAAGATTTATCATCATCTTCGTGCATCAAGTGATGTGTTACATACTCAGTGATGTATTATATACATTGTGCACTGTGGACTGCACAAAGAAGTTATATTTTAAACTGATTTCACATATCCTTTCAGGGGAGAGAGGCAATGTGTTGGTGGATGTTCATGGGATATTCATTAATATACTTAGTCATCAAGAGTTATGTCACGATTATCTTTTATAGAATACATAAAACAGCGTGTTTAGGAAAAGAAAATCTCGGATGACTAAAAGATTATAACTAGCAGAAAGAGTAATGACAGATCACCATAGGAAATTCTTGTTGATGGAAGTGGGCACAATGAATAGCATTGGCATTGACATAGATTGTCATAAGCCATATTGAGAACAGTAGTTTTCCACGCCGTTGGCTATTCCTGGCTGCTAGCACAGATTTTGGTCATATTCCAATGTTGTTTTTCATAGTTAAAGTCTCGCAGTAGCAATAATTTTAAGTCTTCTGTGTATTAAACTGCAAAAAACCCACATAAAAATAATCTATCTTTCAATTCCAATAAAGTCGAAAAAACCAGAAATGTAGTTCTTGCCTCCACAGAGGCTGTTGGCATTTTCCAGTACTTAGAAAAATGGCCAGTGTGAACAGAACAATTTGTATTTAAAATACAGATTTACAGTGTCAGATGGTATCTCATTCTGAGCAGTCTTGTCAACACATAAGGAAACAACATATTCTGCCTGAAGTAATGTGTGGATTGTAAATCATGCGTTACCTCGAAAAAATCACCCCTTTTCTTATAATTAACTTACGCAAATCTAATTTTTTAAGTCATTATATTAGCAAGTACTTTCTGGAATGTTGTAAAGTTATAAACAAAGCTATAAAGCCCTGGGAATCCTAAGGAGAGGAGCAGTTTGCTAAGAGGACAAGTGTTCTGAATACCTTGTGTGTTTTTGCATGTGTGTGTTTATGTATTTGTATATATATAAATAAGAGAGAGAAAAGATTCTACATTGTAATTAGACTGTTGGATCTGACTACAAAATATTAGCCAACGCAGTACAACAATAGAGCAAGGCATAAGAGCTCAGCCCAACAGGAAAAACAAAGCCTTTCTTTGAATCTGGGGAATTTTTTGATCTATTTGTTTTTTTTCAGAGAACTGTGTGTCAGCTCTCTTCAGTTCCTCACCCAGTGGAAAACTCTTCTCATTTACCCAGAAATAAAAGGGAAAAGCCTTTCAAAAGATAGCCTGTCCTTAAGGTAGCCCAGCACGGATACTGGCAGGCTTTGGATTTTTCACATCAGCTTTCTCCTTTCACCTCTTGGCAGGTAAATCAAGTGAAAAATGTTCACTGACTTGGCATAGAATTTATAAGAACATTAATTTGCTCCATATAATCGTCATATGATAACTTCAATATGGAAAAAAAAAAGTCCTCATTATGAGGTTGTAGTGTAAACAGTATATTTTCTGTCTTTACTTGGCAATGGAAAGATGAATTTTAATGTTGTAGCAAACAGGTTCTTTAAAACACGTGCATCCAGTCCTCCACTGGCGTTAGCTTTGTGTATGGCTTATTTCACCAAATGAAATGTTTGTCATATAATAGAAGTATTGACTTCTTTAACTGTATTAAACACTAAGTTTCAGGGATTTGGGTAGGAATAGATATCTGATAGGTGTTTTACATAAATAAGGAAGAAAAAGATCCCAAAACCCCAAGGCCAGAATTTTAGAGCAGTGTGTTTGAACAGTCTGAGTATTTATGATATGATAGATGTGACAAAAATTCTTTGAAAAAAGCTTCCATGAAAGAATCAGCATGAAGAACAGTAATGTTGAAATGTGATTTCTGTATAGGATTTGTTTTATTCACATTTGGCAACCAGGAGGGGAAAAAATAAAGTATTTTTATTCCTCAGTGCAGAGACCTAAATTCAAGTTTTCTTTAAAACTCATTGTAAATGGGGTATTTGGTGGAGGCCATGAACTACTTTAATACATATTCCATCATTCTGTGCTGCATTTTTTCTTGTTTTTATTCACTTCAGCATGCTGAATGATTGAAAATCCAGCTACAGCTAGCATAGGCTTCATTGTTGGAGCTGAAGCCTTAGATGTGTGTTGAATGGCAAGTGGTGTACCCAGAAAACCTAATGCTGTCTAAAGGAAGAGGAGGGCTGGGGTAGTTGGATGAATACTTAATTCCTTATATCTGTTTTATGTCTCTAGTCAGCCTTGGAAGCACAGATTTCCTAGTGAAAGATTTACATGGTCTTTCCAAGAACTCTGCTCTCTTGCAAAAGAAAAGATTGGCTTCTATGTCAGGTGTCAGCAGCAAAGGAAAAGCAGGAAAGAAGGAAAAAGATAATGTGTAGGAATCTCACCTCTTGGCCTATAATAAGGATGAAATCCTCACATGACAGAACACTCCATTCCCCTGTGTCAGGAAAAGGACACTGTCTAGCAGAGAGTTTCGGTTGCCCAAAGCAGTAATTACCAACACTCTGGAATGAGACAAGAAACTGTTTCTTTCTGTTCTATAAATTCTGTGACAAGGATTTAATCTCCTTCCCTAAGATCTCACATGACATGCCTGTAGAACTAGAAGAAAAAAACCAAACCAACCAAACCAAAATAAAACCTTTCCCGCCCCCACAGAAATGAGCCTTTAAAATTTCAGGATTAAATCTGCAGATTCTGTCGGTTTTCTTCCATCTGTCATTTACTGCATCCATAGCTTTCCATATTTAAACAATACTCACTGTAATTTACCACTTAACAGTAATAGCTGCTTATGTCAGCATTCAAACTTTTTCCAACAGGAGAAGGAAATTAATATTTTGCTTTGTATTTCAAGGATTAATGCATATGGTCACCATACTAACCTGCAGTTCCAGGGTTTAACTTTTTTGTTTAAATTTTTTGTGAATAACCTTACACTTCTGCTCATTTGGGATAGCTGTGGAAAAAAGGAAACATTATATTTGATCCCTTACTGTTGAGGGAAGGAAAGGCAAAATCACCATAGCTTGGCATGGAAACCCATCTGGTTCATTCAGTGGAATAACTCCCTTTTGGCCATCTTTCTGATTTTTGTATTATAACCTATTCTGGGTTTTTTTCCAGTCTGGCCTCTTGTACATACAAAAAGATACAACTGAGAAATGGAAAGATTCCACTTTGAGGAATCTGCCCCATTTGTACTAGTAACTTTGGTTTTAGAGTTTAATACAGGTTTTTCAAACAGGAATATAAAATTATACGTGATAATGCATCTCTTATATTCTTTGTTGTCTGGTTTCCTTGCTGACGTTTTTCATTAGGCTCTTACTTACTTTACTAAACTATTTTTATTAATGCATCACTCTTTTTTTATATGTATTATAAATTATTTTAATGCAGCAGGCTATGAGCATCTGCCCTTGTTGTTGAGAGACAGCCCACTGGTTTATCAAAAAATGTCTCTTGCATATAGGCTTTTTATACTCTTTTTTTTTTTACATTCATATCTATTTTATATTAATTTTTCATTTAGTCAGTAGATTACAATTACAGTGTCAAAATTGTACTGTGTTACTGTACACAAAAGACATGTGGCCATCCTTAGCAGAAGATATGGAACCAACCAGATGATGTTATAAGCAAGGCAACTTTGTGAATCTCAAACTAGTTATCATCTTTCTTTTCCTGTTACAGTTCCCCCAGAAATTCCATTATGGATGTAAATGAGCATGTAAATTATGTAAATATAAATTATTATTAGAATAATAATTTGAAATCTTTTAGAGTAGTTCCAACTATAAACAGAACACAATCTTTTGTCTGCTCTACATTATAGGTCCCATTTTAATTGGAACACTCAAGTTGGGCCCTTTGGTTCTCAGTTTTGGCAATCAGTCTAACCTTTTTACCTTGATTTATGCTTGGGGAATTGAAAATGATGTTTTAAATAAGGCAGAAGGGGAGTTTGAATCTGGATCTTCTGGCCATGCAACTTCTTTATCAACATAAAAACATATGCTGTCCAACAGCCTCCCCTCTGAAGCGACACAGAGAAGCATACTTTTTCTTGTTTTCATTAGAAAGCTCAGGTTTCAGTTGGAAAGGGAGCCCAATATAACTTTGACAAAAATGCACAAAAGATTTTTACATTAATTCCAGTAGAGAATAAAACAATTTAATGGAACCTCAGAATTTGCCATGAAAAGGAGCAGTCATCTTCATTGTTGTCACTTCTAAGCCTTCTAATTGTTTTTCCATGGATATTTTCAGAATAATACAGGTAAAGCTGGAAGATCAATAGATCCATGTCATCCTCTTGACTCCATCCATACTGGAACATGAGCAATATTTTGAATATTCTTGGCCTTCAACTTTGGTGGTAGTAGACCTGCTTTCCTTTCAAAATTATGCGTATGAAAATAATGATGCTATTAAATCCTACAGACTCCGATTCTATCCAGTATAAACAACTTGGATTTTGAATGAAAACCTTCCATTTTTAATGAAGTTCAGCCATGTTATTTTTCTGAGGCATGTGTATATATATATTACCATTTGCAAGACAGTTCTGAGCTAAGAAATGCTGGTAGCTGTCTGCTTTTTCCTAGACAACAGATATGAGATTAGAGTTGTGGCCTACGCAGACTGATAGCTCAATGTATGCAGGTTGTAAGAAATAACACATTTGCCCAGACATTCATATATAAAGTCGTACTTATAAGAAGGATAATGAAGAAACCTGATCTTAATGAAGATCAGGTTTCAGCAGGAAGAAAGAAGGCTCTCCATATAACACTAACAAGAATTTCTTTTGACACAAGTATGTTTAATCACCCAACATGCAATAAGTACAATAATTCAAATTAATGGTGTTCAGCCAAATCACAAACACTGAAGGGCTTGAGTTACGCATTATTCCAGAAAGGATAAAACCATTATTTTTGCTATCTTTTGTATAATTAAAAATTGTTAGTGTCTGTATTTATGTGCCAAGAAGTGCACTTGGGTGTCTCTTGTCTGATCAAGACTGTCGCCTTTGGTGTCCTTCAGGAAAAGAGAACCACTAAACACCACAAAAAGTGACATTTGAGCAGACAAGGTACTGAATTGAGTCCATTAATCTCTTATTAATCACACTGACATTTTAAAGGATGATTTTCTTCAGCGCAGAAAGAAAAGAATCTCCCAATAGCTTACCAGATACTGTGAGGACTGGAAACAGGATGGGTAATCAGAGGCCAATGATGGATTGAATTTTCTGTTACCAAGAGAGAAAATAAACAAATGTGTTTCATCCTGAGGACACCTACCTGGGGAAGAGTTCTCAAGGGACAGTCACTCACTAGGCCTTTTGGCTTCCTTGGATTGTTATCAAACTCCTGAGATCACTCCAAATTTTGAGCATTTATTTGAACCAGATTTCCCTCTTGCTTATTGGTACATGGATTTTTATTCATTACTAAGTTTTTGCTTGTTTGTTTTTATGTATCTGGACAGATTAACTGTTTGCTCTTGCATTTCACATCAGGCTCCAGTTTATCAACCAAAACTGTTTATTGCTTAAAGCAGTGTGGTAACCAGCCATTATTGCTGCTTCTTAGTATTTTCATAGAAATTTTCATTTACTTACCTTTACACCTGCACAGAATACATTCTTTCAGAAGTGTATGTATATGTTCTTTCAGGTAGACTTTCAGAAGTGATCATGATAGGTTATTCTTGTGGGAGGAAGGCAGTTCTGTTTTATTTGTCACCACACTTGTGACATTGGTACATGCATTTGTTGGCTTCTTGTGTTTGGCAAAGAAAAAGACTGTGCCCTCACCATGCAGGAATCACATGAAACCTCTGCATCTGTACTTGAGATGTGGACACATTAGCTCTGTCATTTTTATTTTTTTCATTTTGCTTACTATTGAAAGTTCTGTTTCTCCTTCTGGTCACATCAGAAGCTTCCTCTTCTTTTTTATTTGTTGTCTGTCACTAAACAGCACCCTAAAGAGGGGAAAATGCTACTGTTTGTCACTTACTACCCTGTTGCTTGCAAGTTGTATAGAGCCTAGGACAGAAAGTGATGAAATCAAACTTAGTCACTGATTGATATAATCATTGCAGACATCTCTGTAAACCTTCTAAGTGGCTGTAGTAGCAATAAGACAGTCTTTTTTAGAGATAACTGGAGGATTCTTTGATTTTTTTTTTTTTCCTTTACTTTTCTGGGCATCTTGAGCATTTACCCTAACTCCTAGCAACTGTAGCAGAGATCCGTAGGTTGCTGATCAAGACAATATGTCCATTTAAAGCCCTTCATTTCTCTTCCTTCCTTTGCAATTCCACAGAACTACAAACAAACAACGTCTCATGTAAGATTACCTTTCTACCTGCCTAAATCCCTCAGGAACTCACACAGCTCTGCTATATTCATGATGTCAGTATCATTATATATATAATCTGCAAGATACGTTCTCCAGTAATTCCCCAATTCCCATACAAGTTCATCTAGCCCTGACAGCACTGCAGCTCCTCCTGTCAGGTATTGTTCTCAGGAGGTGTTTCCAGATGTTATAAAATTCCAATATATATGCTTTATTTCTAGAAGTCACCTTAATAAAAAAAATAAATTATACTCTCTAGCAGAGAAAAAAAAGCCAAGTTTAAATCTTTCCTAAGTTCACCTGAAGTGCTTTGGAGTGCACTCACAATAGATGTGTATGTAATGTTTAAAGAAATTCAACCACAGCAACTCCTAATGTTAATGTTCTTGATATTTGTCCATTTTTCTTTACAGTATCTTTTGAAAATCAACCCCACTGCAAACAAAGCCAGTTGATCTGCTGAACATTTCAGTTTACAGGCAATATAATGTTTACATAGACACTGTAATGTTAAGGGGTTTACCTCCACTTGCTTTGAATAGTGTTACTACTGCATTTCTAAATATCGCATAACATGTTGACATTCCAAACACTTTCCATCATTTTAGCTTTCTTCAAAAACTGTTCCAAATTGATCAGTTGAAGTGTATATTGTGTATTTTTGCTCTTACATACCTCTTCTCCATATTCTTTAGTTTTTGTGTTACATATTTGGAAAGGACAAACTCTCACAGTGACCGTTTTATCTTCATGATCACCCAGGTCCAAATAAATAGTTTAGAAACAAGCTTATAACTGGAGACATTTCCTGCAAATAACTGTTGAAGGAGGATCTGTTGCAAAGGAAGACACAATTAAGAGTTTTAAAAATTCAAAGGTCTAATGAAAAGTCACCTGACAAATACGTGGTATTATCTTGCTCAGGAACAGCTGTGTAATCTTTTTCTAAAGTAAGAATTTAATACAGGTTAGAGAAATGCATGTAAATTAGTGGATCAAAACTGAAATGGTATTTTGCAATATGCTAGTAAAATATTGTCCTACTATGTTATTGAGAAGAATCCTGTCACTGCCTGTACTTTATATAAATCATTGTGCTGTGCTCTTCCCTTTCACGGATGCCGTGCACTAACAGATAGTACCTGTGGTATCTTAACAGAATAATACAGTGATACACATTCAGAATAGAATATGTGCAACTCTGGTTTTATATGTATATATGCATTATATATGTAATAGAAGTACATTCTTGTAAAGAAAGTGCTGAAGCAGTCCAGGCCATCAAATACCTTGAATATGAAAAATGAGATCTGAGCTTGATTTGAAATTAAGTGGGAATCTAGGGTAACAACTGTGATTCAGAGGAGATATGCCATGGTCTACATCAATTGGGATTTCTGAGTCTCTGAAACATCTACGTCTGGGTATATTGACTTGCTGTTAGTTGAGCTGAGCAGTTAAAGGGTCTTGACGTTGTCAGTAATTATGAAGGTCTTCTACCTGATCGAAGCTGACAGAATGTTGCTGGTGATCCTGGTGAAAACAGAGATCAGCTTAAACAAGGTGTACTGTTACAGTACTCATTGAGTAACCATTTACATGCATAGAAATGGTAAAGTGACTACAGACTCCTGAATTTATATCCTGGTTATATGACTGATATGGAGAGGGACTGATCAAGTTGGGTACTGTCTACATACTTCTGGGACTTGATTTGGTGCTGTTTCAGCTTGTTGCTGCGTGTAGCTATTGAAAATAAACCCAGGGAGAATTGATTTTGAAACCTCACAAATACTGTTTTTACTAAGAGTATTTGTTAGGTTACGCAAAAGACTGACAGCAAAGTCCTTGATTGTGTTAGGTGCTGGATAAACACAGAGGTGTCCATTATCAGTAGCCAGGGAGCTCCAAATAAAGCAGGGGTGTGGTGGGGTAGAGGTGTCGAACAAAAGCTGTGTGAGCAACGTGATATTTGGGGTAAATGTCATTTCCACAGTTCTTGGCTTCTGCACTTGCCCACACAGGTTGAGGAGTCCGGTGATGGAGGTCCAGTTTCCTGTCGCTACTTACTGGGTGTACCTCTCCAGGAAGGACTCAAATAATATTAGAGCGCTACTCTCACTGCAGAGGTCCAGGATGATGGGAACGGATGTCTGTCCTTTGCCCATTGATGGGTGGAGACTATTCATCAGTCTCCTAGGTGGTGTCCGTTGTGTGTTGTCTGGCCTGACTCCAGACTATGCTGTGTCTAAAAGGTTAATTTCCATTAGATGAGAATGTCCTTGGCCTTTGACTAGCTTCTCTGTGGATTTGCTCGTGGGAAATTTGATACTGGGCGGTAGTTGGCTAGAACCAGTGTATCCAGGGTGGGTTTCCTTTCTGTGGATAAATAGAGCATGTGTATCTCCAGGAGTCTGGCATCTTCTGCCAGCACTTAATTCCCTTATGGTAATCAAAGGTAGTTCTTTTTACTACAGATGTTCAATACTCTACATAAGCAGTTGCGTATTTTCCAGCCTATCAGTGACTAATGCACATCTTCACCTGCAGTATTTCTGCTGACTATGTCTGTTTATATGAGTTTGCACTGTTCACTTTACTACCAGGAAGCATGAGTTAAATAACCATGCAACCTATTTTTTGCACTCTGCTTTGGGCCCGTAACATCCGTGTATGATGAATTTAAGTTGATGAATGCTGGTACTTCCAGTACAGCTGTATCTCTTTCATTGTCAGTGAAATCTCTTTTGTCTTTGCTCATTCTCTTCTTATAGTAGAGTCTTTAGTTTTGTTTACCAAGTACATTTGATACTATTTGCGGCAGAAGTGTGGGTTCCGTGTGTTTTTTGCAACTGTTAGGGATGAGAAAGCCTGGTCTCTGCTTCAGCCTGTACTCCTGACAACTGTACTTGCAGATTTTCCTTTGTATTTAGGATGCTGCTTAGTTTAGTTTTGTGCTTGGTTAATATAAATACGAACACCAAAAACTATGGAATTTTGGCTCAGAGTTTCACTTAACTGTGACAAACAGTGGGTACTTAATCTAACAAGTTTTCAGTAGTAGCTTTCTCTAATCAATGGAACAGCCGGCAACTGGGATTTTCCTTGTAATCACAGAAAGCTGTACTTAAGGGACCAGTACTGTCCTGGTACAGTAATTTTTCTCTCGCATATTGTATGGGTCAAAGCAAATTGAGCTGATGAAAGTTGGTTTCTTATGGCTTGTTGTACTAGTGATACTTTATATCTGGTAACCCCCATTATGGTAGCTGATGATTATCTAGTGTAAAGTTAACACTTCACTACTGCTACTGTGCTATACCAACCCTGTGTGCAAAGGAGAGATTTGGCAAGACAAGGAGTTGACAACTCAAGGTAGAAAATATACAACTATCATAATCTGTATTTTTATGGTCACAGATGTTTTTAATCGATTGCACCATTAGTCATGATGACAAAATTATAATATTATGGTGCTACTACTATTGTGCTATTGAATAACCCATTTAAGGACAAATATAAAAGCCGTATTTTTTTTCCCAGCATTATAAAATATTACTGTGTCCCAACATGGAAAAGACTCATAGCAGATTAAAATTGTATTTTAAATGTTATCTTCATATTTAAAAACTGAAGGGACCAGGAATAAGACTGGGATCCCATTCAAGTAATGTTTTATCATTACACTGAGTCAGGGATCCTGAATCATTTTTCCAAAAGGTTAGGTCTGAGGTCAGTACCTGAGTTATTGTCTCACATGTGCTTTCTAATTGCCTTCAGTGGAAGTTTACTTGAATAAGAAGTAAAAGCTGGGAACAGAGCTCAGTAAACATTCTCCACCTCAACACAATAGCAAGTATCTTACTGCTTTCTGAGGAAATGGGTTTGAATCTTCTAAACTGCTTGTTCCAGCATTTGGTGGTAGGATTCTTTCTCATATACATGCCTCAAGGAATGGATTGCTGTTGGAGTGTAAGTATCTGATTTACCAAAATACCACTTCGTATGTCCCCCATTCTTCAAAAAGACCTTAGTTTTGGGGATTTATATTTTTACTGGATTCAACTTTAATATTCGTTATTGTCACAGTCCCTGTTTGACATAGACTTCACATGATTTTAATCTTCACAGTTGTGGGAGTTCCATTGTAAAAAATATGTTATTAATGTCCTCCAACCATTGTTCAAACATTACCACCTTAATAAAAACCGAAGCAGCTTTTAACTCTTCTGTTGGTGCAGGAAAAGCCGTTCTGCCTTTTGCTTTTAGTTCAGCCTGTATGCAAACATTGGGTTTAAAATCTGTCACACAGTCTGATTGATCACATTCCAGGAAAACAGGATTCAGGTGATTTTTAAAGTAGATTCATAATGGATTAACCAGACTTGCCTCATAAAGAAGAAACATTTTATTCCTTTCTAATGTCAGAGAAGCTGATATGCTGTGTTTAGCAGTAAAATCTCCTGTATAGCTCAAGCATTCACTAGCTGCACAAGAAAAAAAAAATCTAGATGTAAAAGAGGAAGGGGAATTCAGTCCCAGACGTAGCAATCTTATATTCTTCAAATTGCTGTATTAATAAGTGAAGTGTGTTTAAAAAGCAGGTGTCAGTAGATGTATCAGAAGTACAACCCTCTAGAAATGCAGCATGTAATAGTATTAAGTAAACACGAAGGTGAAAATGTGACTTCATTTAGGTCCATAGAGATTTTGCTATAGACTTCCAGGGTCCAGAATTTGACACGGTTTCAAAAGTGTAACTTTGAGGTTACAGTTTTAAATTCGAGCAGGACTGGCTTAATAGTTCATAGGAAAATACATGGGACATCTGTTGAGGTTTTTTGATTAACATCTTGAAAAAGTCTTGTCTGTTCTGAGAATAGTGTTAAAAAATTGTCATTTTACATCATCTTGGCATACTTGAACTGCTCTCCCCTTGTAAAATGGCTTAACTTGGTTACTTTCAGAACCGTATGCTGTGTGTCACATGTATGGATATGTATTGATCTGTGATTTCATCCTGCTCACTTGTGTTATAAAAGCAAAGGAATTACAACTCTCAATAAACAAAAAAATACTTTACAAAAGAGATGGAAGTATAATTCTAAATATCTTATTTGTAGGCTACCATAGTCAGACTAAGAAAATGCTGAGGAACTGCTTTGTGGAAATTAGATGCCTTTATGGCACCCCATTTTGGATACCTCAACCCTAAGTCAGATTTGAAAACGTAAGTTGCATGCGTGTTCTCCAATTACCTTTAAGAAAAAGACCAAGCTAAATGAGTTTGCAAAGAATTGCTCAAATACTGTGGCTAACTTACAGAAAATAATATTCTATGCGAATAACCAGCAGTATTCCCGGCTGTTTGGTCCATTTTTAAATTTAATTATGCCATTGAGTTGTATGTTAAAGGGCAAGAGAAAATAGGACAGTCAATATTTTCCTGTGAGCTCCATGTAGTTAACCATTAGTCAAAGGAAGTACTTTAGTCTAAGATACAGTACTTGAAAAAAAGGGTCCTGTTTACATACAACATGATTTAGCAGCTAAATAAGTGAGAGAAGCTTTTTCAGTGGGCCTTGCCTCCAAATGGGGATGAAGCCCATTTCAAGGGCAGCATACTTCCCAGGAACCTATCATCCTTTTCTTTAGAGCAGGATATGAAAACAGAACAGATGAATGACACCATATTTGTTCTAACCATTCTCAGATAGCCAGCATTATAATTGCTGAAGCCTTGATGTGGTTCAATAAGTCAACTGAAAAAGAAGGAATTATGACAATAGTTAGAGCTGATAGTCTGCACCCTTGTGTGCCTGGCACGAGTTTGGATTCCTGTGCCTTCACTGTTTGACTTCATTTTCTTCTTTGTGAGGGAAATGATTTCAGTTACGGATTCGATGTTTTGAGTTTTTGCTTAGGGAGCTCACAATATAAGAGAGAATTCTTCAATATGCTTGCAGTTTGCCATAAGAATGAAAATATTCCGATATTTTGGAGATTTGCCGTGTTCACAAATTTAAATCAAGTTCTCAACTTCTTTTTTGTACCAAATGAAACCCTGGTTGTTTTTACATGCTTTAAGGATTGTTTCTGAAAACCTATTTTACAGGGACCCATAGTATCATCTCCCTGTTCAAAAGGTAAAGTCAAGAGCTTATTCACAGTATTTTCCATGATCTGTTTCCCAGGCTTAGGTTTTCAAAGAAAGTTTCCTTTAAAAAATACTTCTCTGTCTTGCAGTTCAATTTCCTGTAGTACCGGTTGTGTTGAGAATCACAAGCAAAGTATTCTCTGAAAGTTTGTGGATCGTGATGTGCAACCTAAGCTGGGAGGGGTAGAGGAAAAGGAGGGAGGGCGAAGGTTCCTTCCGTTCTTAAAAGTAATTGTCCTGATGTGATGGAAATTGCAGTCACCTGCCTAGCAGTGGAAAATCTTTAGCTATAAGGAAATCTACAGCATCATCACTTCATTATAGTTGCTAGCAACCTCATGCTGGACAGCAGCTTTGATGAGTCTGATAAAGGCAGGGTTATTGAAACAACAGAAGTGCTTGAGGGACCAGAGTTCTAAACTATAAAGAGTTTTTTCGGTGAAGCTGCTGCATAAAGTCTTTATGTTCTTGCAATTTGTACTTGGAGCAAATTTTGGGGACTTAGGAACGTGGAGCTGTAGGTTTTTGCTTATCTAGGCTAAGTTCAGAGATAATGTCAGGTAGGTTATTCTAGTGCTGTGTGAGTATAAATGAGATCAGATTTCAACCCTGAGTTTTATTAAACTTGTGATTTACCAAGGAAGCATGCTTTGATCAATACTGGTCTTGTGTTTTCCGTGGCTGAACATCTACAGCAACTGAAATCTTTATCACGCAGCACATTTCAAACTCAACCACTAACTTCCTTCCATCTCAGTTGCATGTCTTTAAAATTACTTGCCTTATAACACTGCAGTTCTGCAGTAATTTTTAGATACTTTGTGTTCTTTTCCCTGAAGTTGTATACAATATGCTGCAAATAGTGTCTTGCTTGTTTTTAAACATAAAAGAGGAATTCTTACTATGTAAACTTTCAAAATAGCAGGCAAGCAAAGATGATGGGTTTTTCTTTTTCCCAATATCAGTGCACCTCTCTCCTTTCTTCTCCTAATTATTCCTTTGAAACATCTGGTAACTTTTTGCCTAACTGTCAAATTTCTATTTCTGTTTTATTAGCTGCACACCTGCATCCCAGCTGAGTATGTGCAGACATTCCTCAGTATCAGGAGTGTTATTGCCAGCCTGACTTGTAACAAACTTGTGGTGTGATAGCACAGATTCTCCTTACTCCCATGTTATTAATTTATAGATTAAAAATGTTCATAAATCCCAGTACTTAAGGTACTAATTTATTAAATCCCTGGTATTTAAGTGCACTACAAGTAAAACATGGTATTAAATACACTGATAAATATATAGTGATCCTGCTTATCTTATTTATTCTCATGCTT
>JANHGB010052485.1:0-21035 GCA_026283785.1 Coracopsis vasa | reverse complement strand
ACTCCGAGGACTTCGTGGACGACATCAGCGATGAAGGTGCGAGCCGGGCCGGCGGCGGCGGCGGGAAGGCGGCCGGGAGCGGGATGGGGGGGGAGGGGCTACGGGAAGGAGGGAAAGCTCCGACGGTGGGGCCCGGCCATGACCGCAGCGAAGGCCCCCGGGCCTGTGGCTGTGGGACGGGAGCCCGGTGTACGAGCGGTGCCTGGCCGTGCCACCCCTCTGCCGGGACGCGCTCTGCTCCCTTCATGCCCATTGGGCTGCCTGGCAGCTGCTCGTGGTGCTGGGTACGCGTGTCCATCGCAGTAGTGCGTCCTGAATGAACCTTCTGGTTTATCTGTGCACCGTACTGTTGGCCCTAAATGTGCCGGTGAACTTCGAGTACCGGTCTGCGGGCTGCCCGCAGAGAGTGGGATCACCACCTTGTGTGTTTGCCGTTTGCCTCCGTTGGTTAAACTCGACTGTAAAACCAGCAGTCTTCAGTTTTGACCTGATTTTTGCAAATTATATTTCATCATTCTGTGTTTTCTACACATCCAGAGTGAAACTTGTGGATAAATAATACGGGTTTGAGAAGAGATAGTGCTCAAAAAACATGACATAGGAACTTTGTGACGAGAAAGGTGTGGAAACATTATTTCTGGCAATTAAATTCGAACTGAGCCTGTTCTTGAGAAGTATTGAATATTGACTGTCATAAAATGTCATAAAGCCATTGTGTAACTGCAGAGACAGTCGAGGGAATACTTGATCCTGTCATACAGGAGTTAGAGCTCTGTTTTAGTATCTTTCAATTAAATCTTTCTAGATAAATCATCTCCATTCTTGAATAGCAAAAGTGCTTGGTCTAAGTATATGTTGTTGTAGGGTCTGACTTACATGTATCTTACGTGTTGTAGGGTCCTGTGTTACATGTATGAAAACTGGAGAAAAGTTTCTTAAAGCATGTGACTGCAAGTCAGTTCTTCGATTGGCTATGGAGCACAGGTGATCCATGTGCCTTCTAGTGTTGAGCCCTGTGCTTACCTTAAACAAAACTGCAGCAAAATACCTTAGATTAGGAAAGTGTTTGCTGTTCTCAGTTTAGTTGTCTGTAGTTGTGCATGTGTTTCTTAAAGAGATGTCGGCAAAATTATCTTCAAGTATGTAGTTGGATTGCTTTTGCCTGGTTAAGTGTTTGCTTGATACACTTGGTCTATGCCTAGGATTATTACGTTCAATTCTGATTGCCTTCAGAAACTGCGTGTATTTTCCATTTCAGCTATTTTATTGTGAAGGCTTATTTTGGTTAACTTCTTAGCTGTGTGAATAATACAGTGTTAGTGGCTGAATTACAGTGTTTAAGTTTAGTCACTCTTGTTGGTCTGGCTTTTTGGCTATGTGCAGCTTCTTGAGCTTCCTTATTCCTTTCCCTTTATCCTAATGACTCTCGAAGGAGAAAAGGAGTCCATCACTGTCACTGAGCCAAGGTTATTTCAGTGTTTATGAAACACTCCATCTTCAGGAGCACCTTTGAGCTGGACCAGCTTTAGGATTGGACCATCGGGTTTCTTTCCACGAGAATGGTGGTGGCACAGAGGAACAGCTCATCCAAGTTCAAGCAGGAGAAGGGATGTGTCAGATGCACTTAGGTGCAATGAAGCTTTAGTTCAGATAATGATAGTGGTCCTTACAATTCTGTCAGCTGAAGATAGCTGTATACCCACCACACCCTGCTTCTCATGTGGGTGGAATAGGAGCTGGCTAAACCAGCTTCTTCCCTTTTGAAGATCCCTTTGTTCACAATTTTGGATTTAAGGTCGAGGAAGGGTACAGTGTAGGCATTTGCCTTTAATATGCTACAGTTTTGATTAAACACATGGTATTGCATTCTTGCACATGAATCTGAATATGCATTCCTTGGTTTGTCTGTAGGCCTACAAAGTCTTTTTGTGGGATGTGGTTATGAAAAATGACTAATAGAGCCTAAAAAATCACCCTTTTGTGTTTCCTTGTTTTCATCTTTTTCTTGTAGACTTGTGTGAAAGTACATGCTTTCATTTTATATGCAGGCAAAATCTAAGATAGGGGATTATAGGGTAAATAAGAAATCTGCATGTTATTTTACTGTAATATAGGATTTTTAAACTACTCCTTTCCATCCTTACCATTTTTGTAGTCGTAGTAGACACTTTGCTGCATGTGTCCTAAATCCTAGGAAAGCGGTTCCTTACCCACAGCTTTAGTGTGTTATCAGCTACCTGAAGGATGGCTTATTCCTTGAAAGAGTATCTTGAGATCCAGTATATACTCGGAAATTAACTTGCAGCCCTTATCTTATTAGATTTCATCATTCTGTGTTTTCTACACATCCAGAGTGAAATCTGAAGATAAATAGTATAAAATAACCCCTTACCACAAAAGAAGTGGTATTCTTTTCTGGATCTGGAACAGTTTGGGTCAGTTTTCCATGTTGCAGTACGTAAAAAGTGAAAGAAAGGAGGAGGGAAAGGTGGTCCAAAATACCTTTAACTTAAACCACTTTGTAGAACAGAAAATACTGCCTGGAGTGATCCCTGATACACACTGCTGTACTTTTAAAAGAAGTCAGGATTTTCCTATACGTTCCATTTTTCTTCTACTTCTTTGCCTACCTATTTGTTCCAAATAGTGCTCTTGAAGTTGTCATCACGTGTGATTGTTACTGGGACTGATGCCTCTATCTTCATGTCAAAGTTTTTGCTCATCCTTGGTGATCTATATGGTTTTGTGCCATTAGGATACCTGTTCTTAACTCTGGGGGTTTTAACTCACATTTCCTGACCTTGACTTCTTGTCCCAGTTTTCAGTCTGCTGCTCCTCACAAAGAACTCTCTTCCGACTTGCTTCTTAAACATTAACTTCTGTCAAGTCCTCCTGCTCTTTGCTGTGTTGTGTATCTTCACTGAGTATTTGACATGCTCTGAAGAACATGGTCTGAGCTATTTTGTAATAGTTGCTACAAATTAGTAAATAGTTGCTATAATTGGGGAAGTTTATGGGTATAATCTGAGTGTGTGGAGTAAGTAAAATGACATAATATGGAGGATCATTCCTCTAACTCCCTCAGCTCTGTTTAGTCACTACCAGTAATAGTAGGTTTTCACAATTTCTGGGTCTTTGTTTTTATTATACAAGTTAGCATCTTTTAACTTCTTATTTGTAGTTCCCACATGCACATGGAGAGCATCTTTTTGAGTAATAAATACTACAAACAACAACATTCCGTGAGTACTACATAACCTTAGTGGTGATGGCATCTGTTTCTGCATAAACTTTTGAGAAGCATATTGCCACAAATCAGTGGAAATCGCCACATGTAATAACCTGTTGAAACTTCAAGTTATAGAAAGCCAAGGAGTTTGGTCATTTGAAATTCAAAGCAATCACGTTTATTCACTCCTTGAGATCTTTCCAGTGTTCCTTCTGGGAAGAATAACTTCTAATATTTCGAACCAGCAAGATTTTATTAAAATGTCTTAAAAATATCAACACATCCAACACCCTTTTTCATTTGTGCTCATGTTTTAAATGTTTCTCTGTGTATGGATACACGTGTATGGATTTTTTTCTCTGGCTTGTGAATGCTATATATAATCTGACACCAAATTTTATCCTGTATTCTAATTCAAAGCATAGTGGTGTGCATGTATTTTCTGTCTGGTCTTGCAGTTTATAGTGGTTTTCACATAAGTTAAAGGCTTACTGCAGATATGCATGTATATTTTTCCTGTTCATATGGCATGTGTGAAACTGCCGTTCATTTCAGCACATTTGGCTTATTTGTTAGCAAAATGTCTATTCTGGTCCGTTTAAGTAAACAACGCTAAAAATGTCCATAAACCAGAAATAATCTGCCACTTGTAACTGATGTTCCTTTAGAATCCAATCATGCAATCATGTTAATAAGTTGCAGAGACATGACCAATTACACTGTGAAACAATCAGTTATCTAGACAAGTATTAAAGTGTATGTTTGAACAGGGTATCTAGGGATAATGTGGGATTTTATTCCTGGAAAGGTTTAAAAATAACCTTACATTAAACTTATGTGAGGGTTTGTTTGGATAGCCTTGTCTTCAGTGCTTCTAGTTTGATCCATTGAGAATTGAATCATGGATATAATTTTTCTGTGTCTTCTTGGATCTACAGGTCAGTCTGTAGTTTGAGTAATGTTAATATGAGAAATGTGTTTAAATTTATGTATTACCAGTGGGGTTTAGGTGGTGGATACAGAATAATCAAATGGAATTGACTTGAGGAATAGATTAAAGCTAATATGTCCATTTAGAATTCTCCTGAACATACGTCTAGAAACCTACTAGTTAAAACTTATGCAGTGTTGTTGTTGAAGCCTCTTTGTGTACAACATATAGGTGTACTTTAAACCTTTTAACTGTTTTTATCCTGGTGTGGCACATGAGCTATAACTGCAGTTACAGTCCTTCAGAATGTTCTCCCTATTATATATGGAAAACTTCAATGATGTTGTAAGCAATTTTTTCCTAGTAGTGAAGGGACAGTGTAGGGACTGAACCATCCCGCTCTCAAAATATGTAAGATGTTATAGGAAATGTGAGTTAGTACAGTTGAAGACTATCCAGAGTGAAGAAGTATGTGCTTGTCTCCACTTGCTGCATGCTTAAGGGTGGCTTTAAGTGTCATGCCTTAGACCTTCATTTTTGTGTTTAATTAAAGGTTTAGACAGAGTGTGAGTTCTTAAACATAATTATAGTGATGCTAAGAGCTTCCAGTATAGCAGATAGTTCTGAATTATGCTAAAACTCCTGGCATTTGGGAGGGAGGTACGTGTTGCATTTCTTTCGGTCATCCAGTTACAATTTGAGCAGGGCTACTGGTCAGAGCTTGGGTAGTAAATCTTACAGTTGTCTGCTCTGTTGTCAGTTTTGAGGACTTTGTGATCCAGTTACAACTCCTGAAGCAAGCTGATAGTGCAAGTGTTGACAACCTCAGTGTAAGGTATTGCTGTAAGGAGTTAGCTGCTTGAAGTTTGTTAAGAAACTGTGTAATTGTGCCTCTTAGCAAGGAAGTGTTGGAGTTGGATGGGTATTCACTCCAGTTGTTTCTCTGATGGAATATTCATTCACTACCAAGTTTCTTAAATGATTCTTGAAATTTCCTGAAATTTGAAGTCTTCCTATTCTCTTACTATTCTTTTTACCCTTCTGTCTTCCTACTTCATGATGTAGACTGGTGCCCTAGTTTCTTGTATGCTTTTTCTTTGCAGAATTACTTGGTGATGTACTGAAAGATCAGCCACAGGAAGCAGATGGGATTGACTCAGTAATTGTCGTGGATAATGTGCCCCAGGTTGGACCAGATCGACTTGAGAAACTGAAGAATGTCATCCACAAAATCTTTTCCAAGTTTGGTAAAATTATCAATGAATTTTATCCAGAAGCAGATGGGAAGACAAAAGGGTAAGTCAACTCCTACTGGAAATAGGATTGAAACACTGCTGGGACTTACCCTTGATTGTTAGTGTCAGTACTTTGTGGCCAGTTTTTATGGTGACCTCGTAGTCCTGCTTATCACTTTCTTCTACCTTAGTCTGTACAATCCTGATATCTAGTCTCAGTAAGCAACAGAAGTTCCAGAGGGAGCTGAGAAGCTAAATAGCTCATTAAGCTACAGAGTGTGTGTGTGTAGATTAATTATGGAAACAGTTTAGCTGGGTTTGGAAGGCACATTTCTGTGCAATACTAAATGGTATTTTTCTGTTAATTTTAGCTATGGCTAATAATAGATTCTAGCTAAAAACTTAGTAGCAGTGGATGTACTGTTTATTGCAAAATGGACTGTCAGTATTCTGTCTCTGGTTGCCAGTGCTTATGCTTATGTTAGTGACTCCAACTTCCTTAAGGTCATTGAGCCCTTATGAAGATCCTTTTCCCCTTTGCCAACTTCTGATCCCTGTTCACGGTTAATTGCAGCATCTGAAATTAAGAAAGCTAACTAGAAGTGATCAAGCCAAAAGGGCAAGAAAGTTTTAGAGAGAAAGCAGGCCAAAATCAAACTGATCAATACAAGGTTTTACTGAGTCTTGTTCCTCTGGTTGGAGTACTGTATATTCCTGAGTTTGGGAGGAATTTTAGGAAGCATAAGAAAGTGAGTTTTCTGGAGCAGATGTCTGGTTGGTTCTGTAAGTTCAGCTTGAGGAGCATGAGAAGATTATGGTGAGAAGGAAGCTGAATTATATTCAATGTAGTTGAAAGGCAACAGTAGTGCTTTGAGATGCCTATGACAGCAAGATTTACGCTTCCTAAACATGATCTGTCACTCAGCTGGAAAGAGCTGCACACCAAACCTGCCTGTTACTAGCTCACATTGTTGATCTGTGTTGCATTGAGCTTGTGTTCATTGCTTAGCCTAGCTCATTTACAAAAAGAATATCAGTTTAATTCCAGTTGAACCCTATATACAGCCTAAAAGTGTACATGTGCGTTTGGCCAGAGTGGAGATTAATTGCTTTTGAACCCTAACTTGTTAGGAACAAGACAAAATAATTTTGTAGATGCTTCATACTGAGTTCTTGGTTCATCCCCATTGTTTGTTTTGTGTTTTATTTAATGTCTTTTTTTTATATAAGCCTGTTACATAGCCAGTGATGAGTTCCTACTGTCATCTTCCTTCATTGCAGATACATCTTCCTGGAGTACATGTCTCCATCTCATGCGGTGGATGCTGTGAAGAATGCAGATTCCTACAAACTGGATAAACAACACACTTTCAGAGTCAACCTGTTCACAGACTTTGATAAGTGAGTGCAGCTGTCCTGAGTATCTGTAGATTTGGGGATTCCAACCAGAAGTGCCTGCATGGAGGGTAACCAATGAAATTGCTCTTTCAGGTACATGACAATCAGTGATGAGTGGGAAATCCCTGAGAAACAGCCATTTAAAGATCTGGTAAGGATTTTTTTGGGGAAGTGGAAAGAATATTCAGTGCAATATGAAATGATGACTTCATCACTGGAGCGTTCATATGAAAATAGAAATGATGCATCAATAGTGTTATTATAAGTGACAGTATACTGTGGTCATATGCCCCTGCTCCTTTCTTCTTACTGTCATGAAGGGACAAGGAAGAACTTAGTGGTTCTGTTTAGTAGTTCTACATAGGGTAAAACGTAAGAGGAAACAATGATTTTTTTGCACAAGTTGCTTAAAAATAGAGTTTTGAAAGCATCTTATGTTTCTAAATGTTGGAGGCAGACCTCTATGTTTGTTACCACTACCACTAATAATCTTTTTGCTTCTGTTTGTCTTAGGGCAATCTTCGATACTGGTTGGAAGATCCTGATTGTAGGGATCAGTACAGTGTGATCTTTGAGTCAGGAGACCGGACCTCCATTTTTTGGAATGATATCAAAGAACCTGTGCAAATTGAGGACAGAGCAGTGAGTGTCCTGGAAGTGCTGTACATTGCAGATATACTGTCAGTCTCATTCATTTTATGACATTTCCAAGATATTTTTTTCCCTATTGCTGAAATCCTTTTTGCTTCCTTTTGGTGAGGAATGGTAAAAATACATCCTTTAAAATAGAATTAGCTGCTTAGGTGAAACAAATGTAGAGTTTAACTTGTTTGTGGTGGTGGTTGTTTTTTCTTAACTGGTCCATGATGCCCATTAGTTTCCTTCGTCTCTATATTGTAGGTGATTCAGAAAGACCTGAAAATGCAAAGTCAGAGTCTGAGGAGTGTTATTCATTAGAGCTGAGTATGTGCTTACGTATGCTGCTTCTGATCCTTTTTTGCTGACCACAGAGATGCTAAAGAGGAATAGCTGGTTTGGTAGTAGCATATAAAAGAGAGAATCAGTGTGCCTGTCTGCTCCAGACAGTGACCCAGAAGCATTTTCTGTAATAACTATTATGTGTTACAGTAGAAAGATGTTGACTCTGGGATGATGAGTAATTCACTTGTCACCATGGTCACTGGTCATGGTCTGTGTTGCTGAAACCTCTCAACTTAGCTGAAGGTCAAGTGTATTGTTAAGAAATTGGAAATACTGACCTTACTTCTGAGAAGAGTATGTTCTTACCAGGGCTGAAAGACAGCAAGCAAACCCAAGCCTGTTTAGGTGGCTTTAACTGTTACTATACAAAGGTTGTCACTCTACCTGGAAAATGTTTTTGGTGATCAGTAAGTTGAAAAGGTCTCAATTGACACTTTTCAACGTGAAGAATAAGGACTGTGAATTACATGCACGAAATGAAACTCCACAACTAGGCCAGGGTGTCACTGATCAGAAGAGCTTCACTTAGTAAACAGATTTGCAAAGTGTGAAGCTGCAAGCCACACATTCATTCTTTCCCCTTTAGGAATGCAGCATAAATTAAACCTTTTTGTACCCTTTCTTTTTAAATCCAGAGGTGGACAGAAACCTACGTACGTTGGTCCCCGAAGGGCACCTACTTAGCTACCTTCCACCAGAGAGGCATCGCACTTTGGGGTGGAGAGAAGTTCAAGCAGATTCAAAGGTTTAGTCACCAGGGAGTGCAGCTCATTGACTTCTCACCTTGTGAAAGGTACGGAGTGTGACATTGGTTTGGGCTAAGGGATCAAAAGCCTGAAGTACACATGTTGTTGCTGCTGTGCTTTCATATGTCGTGTGGTTGGGGTTTTCCATTCTCCTTCGTCTTTGGAAGTACAGCTTTCCATGCACAAATCCTTCTTGGAACGAGTGGAGATCTGCCTGACTTTTGACTTCAGGAGAGATACTTAACATAATCTAGAATAATTGGTCTATAAAACTGAGCTGACAGGTTTCCTCAGAGATATTATTATCCCAAGGGAAAAGGCCATGTTTTGCCTCTTTAGATGGGATGTTAGATTTCTGATTCTCTGAAAAGATTCAGTTGAGTAGTATCCTGTATATCTTTGATACTGACATGAATTCCTTATGTTTTTTTTAATGTTCAAGAGCTCTTTAGAGAAGGCCAAAATAATTTCAGGACTGAGATGTGTCTTGTTTTGCTAGTTTTCAATCAGCATTTGCAAGCCATTAGTTTTTATGTCTTAATACATTAGAGTATTTATCTTTCAGTGGAGAAGTCTTAACATACTTATGGTTCAGGTTGGCTAAGGTTAATGTATTTATATTCTTTCCGAAACCAATCATGTTCTTGTGGCAAAGCTATATAGTAGGTAACAGTATTTAGTGAGTTCCTCTTCCCCTAACATCAATAGGGGAAGATTTGCACATAAATCTAGAGTCTTCTCAGCCAGAGTGAAGCCATGGAAATACTGTGTCTTGGAAGCATTCTTCCCCTTTATCACGCTGTTCTTACTTTTCCCTCCTCTGCAAAAAATCCCATTAAAGAAACTGCTGTTTGCAAGTGCATTGTATGTAAATATTATTTGAATGAAAGCTTACTTGTGTTTGCATGTTAGATGAAGTTTTGACAGTCAAATTATTTCTTTTGTAGGTATTTGGTGACCTTCAGCCCTTTGATGGACACACAGGATGACCCTCAGGCTATTATCATCTGGGACATTCTGACTGGGCAGAAGAAGCGAGGATTCCACTGTGAAAACTCAGCTCACTGGCCTATTTTTAAGTAGGTTGAGAAACAGAATGAGAGAACTAATCTCAGACTTCATCTCATAAGAAGGTAGTTCCTATTTAATATTCTTTTTCCTTTTTATTTGCTTAGATGGAGTCATGATGGTAAATTCTTTGCTCGAATGACATCAGATACCCTCAGCATCTATGAAACACCTGTAAGTTCTTGCCCTTTTTTTTTTGCTGTGTCACTCTTTCTCATGGTATATATTTTAAAGGACACATAGAATCATAGAATCTTTAGGGTTGGAAAGTGCCTTAAGATTATCTAGTTCCAACCTCTTACCATGGGGGTTTTATGTTGTAAAATAATATACTCTAGAGCTGGGCTTAAAAGGGAAGAAATTCATTTGCTCTTGTTTTCTTTCCTGGGTGAAACACTTTAGCTGAGTCTGACAGTAAATGTCACACTTCTAGAACAACTAGACAGATCAATATACTATTTATAAGAGTCAGTAGGATCAACTTTCTGATGCCTCACAGCTCTAAGTAGCAGGTGAGTGCCAAAAATGCAGTATAAATTGCAGCCTAATCTAGTCTGGTTTACATTTTCATTACAATTCAGGCTTCTGCACTCATTAATCTGTACAGCAGATTTTATTGATTTGTAATTGTGGAATACATATGATCATAATAAACATGATACAGGATCTGTGAAAGCTGTACACAGTTTCCTAGTTTATGTGCCCTAATATGAGTAGAAGGTGCATCTCTAATTAGAAGAATGTTACTAACTTCAAAATTCACACCTTTCTCTTTTAGTCTATGGGTTTGTTGGACAAAAAAAGCTTGAAAATCAATGGCATAAGGTAGGTCTATTCCTTTGTTAAAGGTAACAGTTCTAACTAAGGAGAGCAGTTGTGTCTGGGGCGTTATAGTCTATGAGAGGAATCCAGAAATCTGGTCTCATACACTAAAGTGGTCAAATCAGACAGACTGACAAAAAGGAATGGAAAATGCTCCATTTATTCTTGTCCATAGTTGACAGCTTGTGTGCTTATGAAATCTTTGTATTACTGCTTAATCCAGGGTCTATCTGGGAAGTCAGTTGCCTTGTCTATAAAGCCAAACTGGAATGCAGTTTGTTAGGGAATATCTCCTTAACAAGATTTGTATGCTGGCTTGAAACAGTGTGCTGTATCCTACCTGTTGGCAAGAAGTGGGTTTGATTTTGTGCATGTCTGCGTGATGGACAGGGACTTCTTTGAGAGCTTTTGAGGTACCTCTGTAAAGCAGCAAGAAAATTGAGTGTATCCAGGTGCAAGGAGATCGTCTCCCCTGTAATTTAATAGGAGGGTTTTTTTATTGCTCTTTGATTTGATCAGTCTGTTTCTTAGATCTCTGAGTGTAACCCCTACTCTAATTGAAATGTACTGGGTTTGATAACACTGGTTATAGAGCAAGTTTAAACAGCAGTTTAAACATCTTGTTTTGGTGTGATGTGTGTAAGGTTGTTAAATTGGCCTCAGTCGCTTGTCTGTATCTGTCTTTATTATTAAGATTTTACATTTGCCTGCAGTTCAGATACAATGATGAAAATGGGTTCTGCTTGTAGCATCTCTAATTAAAAATTAATCCAGTATATTTTTGACTTTCTTCCTGTAGAGACTTCTCATGGTCTCCAGGTGGTAACATAATTGCTTTCTGGGTGCCTGAGGACAAAGACATCCCAGCAAGAGTGACTTTGATGCAGCTGCCTTCTAGACAAGAAATTCGTGTGCGAAATCTCTTCAATGTCGTAGATTGTAAACTACACTGGCAGAAGAACGGGGATTACCTGTGTGTGAAGGTAGACAGGACTCCCAAAGGCACCCAGGTACGTGGATTCTGATTATATTAATGACATTTAGTTCTCTCTCATGCTGACACCTATTGTCTTTCAATTTAGACAGTGTAAATTCTATGATGTCGAAGCTATTTTTCATTTTTCCATGTGAATTTGAGGCATGTGGAGAGGAAAGTCTGTTGTGTTTACATCCAAGGCTTGCTTTGACTTCAGTGACATTGTGGACTTGGGTGAGAGCTGCAGGCTTCACCCCTTGTTCTACTCACTGTTAAGCAGATGCTGAACAACCCTTAGTTTATGCTGCACAATGTGCCATATGTTTTATCTGTCTTAATTAAATTTCATAACAGTCTGGAAAGAAACAAATGCTTTTGTACCATTACTTTTTATCAGGCAGGAAAAGATCGAATGTGTTCGGTAATGAGGCATACTTTATTTATCTGCTCTCATTAAAGAAACAAATCTTGTCTTTCATCCTGTGTCCTGACAGGCTAATTGTGTAGTTGTCCTTTTGTGCCTACCAGTACAATATTTGCTCTACTGCTTCTGTGCTGGATAATGAGCTGATCTTGATCTTTACAGGGAGTAGTGACCAACTTTGAAATATTCAGAATGAGAGAGAAACAGGTGCCAGTGGATGTGGTGGAAATGAAAGGTAATGCCAAGTGTTTCTTTACTTTATAGACACTTGTTTGTTTCTTAGAAATAGCTGTCAACCTGTGAGAGAATTGGGAAGATAATTCTTTTCCTAGTGTCGTATTAATGTTGGAGGGCATCTCCATCTCACGTGGAGATGAGAAATCAAAATGATTGTTGCTATTCATGCTTGTAACTGAAAATCTATTAAAGATCGTAGGGCTGATACTATGAGTGTATTTTCTTGAAGATGGGAGACTTTGGAGCTATTGTTTGTCTGAAACAGTTACCATAACTCCCTACCTTTGCCTTACCAACCTGTGCTTTAACAGGCTTTGCCACATAGACTGTCTTTTAACTGATGGGTTTCCTTTTTTCAGTGTTGTTGGTTTTCTTTGATAACTGCTTGAAATCAAAGCTTTGCATTGTCTTTTGACAGAGTTCTGGATTGGGTTTTTTTTGTTACAGAAAGCATCATAGCCTTTGCTTGGGAGCCAAATGGAAGCAAGTTTGCTGTGTTGCATGGAGAAACTCCACGAATTTCAGTTTCCTTTTACCATGTTAAAAACAATGGGAAAATAGAACTCATAAGTAAGTGACTGAAAAACAAGTGAAAAATACAGTTACTAGGCATTTTGCATGACAGTAGCTACAGTAAAGTCAAAACTGTGCCTGGTTTTGGATAGAATAGCAACATGTGCTCTGCCTGACATTGTGTTGTAGAGATCTAACTTCTCAGTGACAGCTAAACTGTTTTGACTCTGAATCAGTCCAGTGTCTGGGAATAAAAGGCCTACAAGCCAGAATAATTCTGTGGCTTTGGAAATTGATGTGAGGTGATAGCACAGACTTAGCTCACTTTAGATAAAATTTATTCCCAGGTTGTATGTTGGGGTCTTCTGATCTCTCTTGCTACCTGTGGGCATCTTGGTGCTACTGGGTTTTGCCTTTGGAAGTGCAGAGCTAAGGGCTGTTGTTAGGACTTGCTTGTAGAGTTCAGAAATGTCTTTTGAGGACTGGATGGAGCTGACTGCTTGTAAGCAAAGTGATGGTATCAGGTTGAGATCTTCTGAATTTGTTTCTTTCCAGAAACATTTGACAAACAGCAGGCAAACACGATATTCTGGAGTCCTCAAGGGCAATTTGTAGTGTTGGCTGGCCTCAGAAGGTGAGTACTGCACAAGTTACTGAACACCACATTCATTTGAATGAGGGAAAAGACTAAAGTAATTCATCTAGGAATGTTTGGTATCTCCAGGAATGTTGCATTACTGTGTAATCCTGATAGAGCTTTGCAAAAGCTGAGGAAAAGAAGGAATGCAGTGTTGTGATGTAGTTTAGTCCTTTATCTTTTACATACTATTTTTGCCACACCAAATGAAGAATGCCGTTTTCAACAAAAAGGTGGATATTTAGAAACACTTCTCAGCTGTTTAAGTTAAATACTGACTCAACTAATCCAGTTTGCACCATGCATGTGGTTCTCACAATGCAGTTGCTGTCATAGCCTTGTGGCTTCTCATGGGCAATACCTCTTAATGACAAAGCTGTTTTATAAAAGAGCTATTAAGAAAGTTTCATGTCAGAGCAAGTGAAAATTAATTGTATTAAGCATTTGGGTAGTATTTGCCTTTACATGCTTTCAGACAAGTGCTGCTCATCATCTCGTCTTCACTACTTAAGTATGTCTAAGTATATGATTGTTAAACTTTGGCTGTAACTTGCCTATAGTATGTTTTCGCTGTCACTTTAACAACATAAGTAGATTGGGTTTGGGGTCACTGAACACAGACCCAAAAGTGACATTCTTGGGTTTTGTTTTTATTCATCACATGCTTTCTAGCCACAGAGACTGGTATGAGCCTGTCCCTTGGTTGCTCTGAAAACTCATCTTTGTAGTGAGGAGGTGTAAAGATGCAGCTTGTGAAATGCTTTTTAAACCAGGCTATACTAGTATGTAAAACAATCTGCCTTGTTTTGCCTTTGCAGCATGAATGGTGCCTTAGCATTTGTTGATACATCTGACTGCACCATGATGAATATAGCTGAACACTATACGGCTTCAGATGTGGAATGGGATCCTACAGGCAGATACATTGTGACTTCTGTGTCTTGGTGGAGTCATAAGGTAATAATGCTTTCCTGTGGGGTGTATTTGTTTTTCCTTTCTTTTCCAGAGTTATTGGAAAGGGCTGTTGGTTAGGAAAAGAAAATGGGCAACTCTCAGTCATCCTGTGACTTAAAACCTGCGCCATAGTTTTATACATGGACTTCTAAACATCAGTATTTAGGCCGTTGGCTTCACCAGTTGTCCAAAATAAGTTCTGGAAGGGCAGTTCAGGAGTCTAAACTGAATGTCCTTTTTCATTATGTCTTTAGAGGTTTAAAACTTGATCTCCTTGTGGTCCACACAGAGCAGCAGGATTTATTGCACCTGTATTACTTTTGCATGGTTCCAGCCACTGCACTGTAATCCTCTCCTGTACAAGCATAGACTTCAAGACTTAAGAACGTGGTAGAAGGGCTGGCTTAGTTTCAAACTGGTGTGATCCTCCTGAGAGTAACTTCTTGCAAAGCTTTAATGGAACAACTGTTTTGCAGAGGGATTTGATGTGTGCAAGGAAGGCACTTACAAAAAGAGCACCCTGTTTCTCTTCACTGATGGTACTTATTTTATAAGAAAGACCCTTAAGACATGGAGTGAGGACTACAGTGTGAAGTTATAGCTTATCTTAACTGAGATGGTGCACTGCTCTTCCAGGTGGACAATGCATATTGGTTATGGACGTTCCAAGGCCGTCTGCTCCAGAAAAACAACAAAGACAGGTTCTGTCAGCTGCTGTGGAGACCACGACCAGCTACCCTGCTCAGTGAGGATCAGATAAAGGTAGTGTCTTCCAGTGACTCTGCTGACATTGATTTGGTGTATAAATAGACCTGTTGTACTCTTTCTTCTTGAGGATGGGGCTTGAGCTGTTACAAAGTTAAGCAACTGCCTTTTGCCCTGAATTTGTGAAAAACTATTGCTGTAGGGGGACCTCGCTTCTAGGAATGATGGTAGATATTAACTGGTCTTTAAGATCAGAATGGAAATGGCTACAGCTTGTTCTTACAGTTAGGGTACAGTCAAAGGGTATAAAGAACAAAACTGAATTTAGACTTCACTGATTGCATGTGTACAGAAGCATTTACAAGATCTGTAAGTCAGAACAAACAAAATGATAGTGAAGGAAAATTGCCTCGAAAATGATGCTTTTAAAAAATGCATAGCCTGCTTAGGGCTGTTGAAGGAGCTCTTACAGAATATGATTGCTGCTCTGATATCCTGGTTGAAATAAAATTCCCTGTTTTACAGCAAATAAAGAAGGACCTGAAGAAATACTCCAAGATATTTGAGCAGAAGGATCGCCTGAGCCAGTCCAAAGCTTCAAAGGCAAGACACTTTTGGAATATAATAATGTAGATGCAACTCTTGTAACGTGTCCTTAGTTATTTTGTAATGGTAACATGCAAGTTCAATTTCTTTTATAACAAACACTTGTGTTCATTTGAATTCAGATGGTTAGAGTTAGTTCCAATAGGGAAGATGCGACTAAGCTGTCAGGTTAAACAGTAATGAATCTAGTGAGGCACTGGTGTTGCCTCATTAAGCAAAGGTGGTAAAATTTGGGGTTCTTAGTGAGTTGCTGCATTTGGCACTCTTTAAATTAAGAAAAGCTCTTTAAAAAAGAACCACTTGACCAAAGATGCTTTTTGATTACATGAGTGAAAGATCTTTTCCCTTTTAAGTTAGTGGAAAATGTGTCCATGAGAAAGCTTGACTTGCTAACAAATGCTTTGCATGTGGATTTGATTTATTGGGGAGGTTTAATGACCTCTTCCTGCCTCTGTAGGAGCTAGTGGAAAGGAGACGTACAATGATGGAGGAGTTCAGAAAGTACCGCAAGATGGCACAGAAATTGTACATGGAGCAGAGGAATGAGCGTTTGGAGCTTCGAGGAGGTAAGGCACACATAGTACTTGTGAAGTCATGCTGCTTCTTACCAAGTAACTACCCCGTCCTGGGGATTCATCCACTTCTCTCCCTCCATTTCCTGCCAAACCTTATCCCCCTGTTCTCTAGAGGTTATTTATACTTTTTATCCTAAGTCACAGTAGGATTTATTCCACCACACACACCCCTCCAAAGGAGAAAGTGCAGATGTTCTTGGCTGCCTGATTTGATTATCTGTGTTTTATCTCACATCTCCATGCTTCAAGTCAAGCAAAGAGACTTTGGTGTTGCAGTTAACCAGAAAATCCGCAGAAGCCCTGTGGTGGCAGGCAGTTAACACCTTGGTTGTCATTTAATGAATTTACCATGTACGATTTAAAGCCCCAGATCTCTCTTTTCACTGCTGTTTTAAGGACTGTTTGTGCCATGAGCATCAAATCTTTCGATTGCTGCCTTGTTTGGTGTGTTCAGTGTTACTGTTTTCTCCATTGCAGGGGTAGACACAGATGAGCTGGACAGCAATGTTGATGACTGGGAGGAGGAGACTGTTGAATTTTTTATCAATGAAGAAATTATTACCCTTGCAGAACCAGAGTAATTAAATAAACTGTGGTAAGATGACAAACCCCTCTGTCTGCTATTGCTATAGATGCAATCATTTGCTTGAGAAAGTTAGGTCTGTCTATTGCATGAGTGAACGTGTTACTCTTTGAGTTGATTTGTGTGTTCTCTGTAGAGAGGACAAAAGTGTCTGAAGAAGCAATTGCAGATTATGGGTTGTGCTGAGCAGAATTCTGTGTATATCCTGTCTTGCCAGAGTGATCAAACCACAGTGGAGTCAGGGTCAACTTCGAGGCTCAATGTGTTGCAGACTCCAGGTTCTGTCAGTAGGGGGAATGAGTAGCATGAGAGAGAAATTGTGCCTTTTGGAAGAATTGCATGTTAGTTCAAAATGGACAGAGTTTAAGTACTATACTGAAGAGGGTACAAGTTGACTGGGCTGATAGAATGGAGATGTTTAAACATCCACATGAACTCTGCTATTGTTTTCTAGGTATGTTGGGTAGAACTCGGGAAGTAGCAGGTTCTTGTGTGCAGCTGCATGTTGCTGAAATCTTATTTAATCCAGTGCTTTTCCCCAGATCCTTTTTGTCAATTCATATTATGTATTTCTATGTTGAAAATAGAGGCTACGTTCAGCCCCTGTTATAGGAAATGTCCTTTAGGGAGCTTGAGTTTGTTGGATTGAGAAGATAAAAGATATTTTGATAGTGAAGGCACTCACATAAGCCTTAAAACCTGGAATGTGTTCCTGCTCTGTCATGTTTAGTACTTCACGTAAGGAAGGGGAGACTGGAAGTGTACTTTTTACAGCTGCAAGTCAGCCTATAGCTCTTTAATCTCCAGATATCTAAGGAGTTCAGCTAAAACCTAAACAGTTTACCTCCTGGGTTTATGGAAAAATATGTAGCCTTGGTACCTGTGAATATATTTTGATCAGGCTTATGTGTCCCATACATGGGAGATCCCTTTATGGAAGGAAGAGGGTGAAAACATCAGTTTAAGAACAAGTGAAACACATTCAGCCTTTCACCAAGTAGCCTCTCTGATGAGGTTGAGCTGTTTGTATAGAAGCATAGTAACTAACCTGCCTCTCTGTTCCCTTTCTGCAGCACCACCAGATCTTGTGCTGAAAAGAAGTTTGTTCATTTTCAGAAAGCCTACATCAACTTTGGAGTTTGTAATCCATATTCTTGCACTCTGGAAGGGTGGATGCACCAGATTTTCTCCATTCTGACTCATTGTAGTGCCTTTAAGTCTTGCTGCCTGCTGCAGTGAGACACTGGGAAGGCGCTGCTTTAAATTCTATTATTTTTTTAGGGGGTTTATTTTTGGTTTTTTCTTTTTTAACTCCACTACTACCAGTATTTACTTCCTGACTCCCTGTGCAGTACTTGCCAACTGGTAGCTTTTTGGCTATTGCCAGTGAGGTGAGATTCACCAGTGCACCTCTTAAACGCACGATGTTTCTGTTCCAGGACTCTTTCTATGTCCCGAGTGCATGGACAAGTGTTCCTTTTGTTTGGGGAAAAGTCAACAGACTCATTTTTCGTATGATGTGTCTTAGTGTGCTGAAGCAGCACTACAGTGGGCTCTATCCTCCTCCTTTCAGATTGTGAAAGGATGTCTCCCTCAAAATGCTGAACATGGAAATAAAAGCAGACCTATACTAAAACCAGGCTGGCTACGTGTTGTTTGTAGGGAATCTTTCCCTGAGTGATGACAGTCAAACATGCCTGCAGTAATAAGAGTGGTTTTTATCTTGTCTATATGCTTCATTTGGAACTTTTTAATCTTAATTCCTCATGGCTCCTCTGGATTTGTTGTGTGTTGGTTTTTACAGTGATGGTGCAGCTCATTCATCTGTCAAGTTGGCCTATGCATTAGTGGAGCAATGAGGAAATGAGTGGATTTCTTAAACCATTTGAAAACTGATCCTAGCCTCAGGAATGACTGGATTAGTCTGTTTTATTAATGAATAGTGCAAAATATCTGAGAAGTGCTCTGTATGCACATGCCTTATTCTTCCTGTTACAGTACCTAGTCTCATTTCTAAAGCCCTCTGTGCTCAGAGGGGAAAAGTGTACTTATAGCAACTACTCTGTTTATGAGTAGAAGTTCTTTACTGGTTATTGTCAGAGCAGTGAGAGGTTGGTGTGCTGCTTGCCCTTTGAGGGGCAGAGGAGAGTGAGGATGTTCCTGCCTCCTCTCGTGGGCTGGCCAGTGAAATTGCCTGTGTGAGCACTCTGTACTGTCTTAAACCCTGAGCTCACTGATGCAGCAATGTCTGACAGATCTGAAGCAAAAAGCACCCCTTGGGCAAAGGGTCCCCCTTACTCGGCTGGAGGCAGCCAAGGGACAGTAATGTGTTGAGTACTCACTCTTCTTTGTCCTTAGGTGAACATGCTGTGACAGCAGATCTGCAAACCCCTCTGTTAACTCCCCTGTTCTCTTCAGCAGGAAGACTCTTCAAAATGATGGTTTCATAATGATGGTATTGGCTTAATTTCAGTGGTTCACTCTTAAACCAGTGGGTGGTTTTGTTTCCAGAAGTCTGTATTAGCTTCCATTCTCATTTGTTGAAATGTGTTCATTCATAATCTGTATATACAGATATTATAGATGATTAAAGCTTTTTCTACAGTATTTACTAAGCTCATCCCTCAACTGGACTGGAGAAGAATACTTCTTTCCTTGTAAAACAGTGCAGAAGAACTTTGGGCACTTCAGAGTTCTCCAGTAAGGGCTTGAACTTCTAGAGCAGGAATCATTCTAATTGCCGTCTAGCTGTAAAGAGCTGGTTTCTCACCATTTTCTAAGTTACAAATGGAGTTAAAAGTTGTTGGTTTTTTCTCCTGTCTCCATGCAATGAAATGTTAATGGGCTGCTGTGGTTTATTCCTGACCATTTTCAAAGTAAAGCAATATAATGCCAATATTAAGTGAACTGAGTTCCAAGATGCTTCTCTGAAGCTGCTGTAGGAGCTTTGGAGTGACAAGTGTTGTCCTGAGCAGGGGTAAAGGTCTCTTCTCATCTGTAACACTGGTATTTCTGACTCTGCTCCCCTCAATTACTGTGTTTTGTGTAATGTTCCCTACTTCAAATGCTTTTTGGAAATCACATGCTACTGAAAGTGCTTTATGGGTATATATTTGGTAAAATAGTCTTATTTGGTGTATCTCAGAATAACACCAGCACTTGTAGAGTGGAGGAGGAGGGGTCTCACTGGATTGAATCTGTGTTGCTGTGTGTAGCTTTGAGTACTCAGTGCCTCTGGATTTCAGCCTGTGGCCCCTACAAGGGCTCTGAAGGATGGTCAGGACAGATGTGGGTTTGTAGGTACTGTATAGAGAGATGTATAAGCGGGGAAAAGGCTTCCAGCAGCAGTTGTACTTCCATTGAATGCCTTTAAGGGTCAAGAATTCGGGCAAGGGGAGGGAGGGAAACAAGCATTAAGTGGGATAGGATATCACTGTGTGTGTTATTGTCTGAAGTATTTTAAATGATTGTTCTTAAATAGCAAGATTAACTGGAACAGTCCCTGTAATCCTGGGTTAGTCTTCACTTTCACAGTCTATTTGAATTTGTAATAAACATTCTCATGACCTTTTATAACCACCTCCAGTCCTTCATGCAGACTTCACAGAGCATGTTCTGTTCACTTGCTAGACTAAGTTTTAACTCCTTAAATTCTCATGTTTTTTGATAAAGCCTTACTGTCACTTTTATGAGCTTTGACTCGTTTACTGTCAATAAATAATGAAGATAAAAAGTGATCTTGTTGTGTTTTGTTTTAATAGGTTGTAAAGAATGGACTGGCAGTACAAATGATTGCCTTCCTGAACGTAGGAGTCATGAAATGCTGCTCTGTGTGAGGTGACAATACAGTGGAAGCTTACACTTGGCTCAGGGAGGGAGGAGCAAACTGTTTCCTGTGCTCTCGATGGTGGTTGTTGCTTCTTGTGCAGGACTGGAGGGGGCAGGGTGCTTGTTGCACAGCTTTTGGTGGAGCTGTGGGCCCCTGTACCTGATTGTGTTGTGTGTTTGATCCCAAGGGATGTGGAATGGCCTCAAAGATGCTCCGAGGGCTGGAGCACCTCTGCTATGGAGACAGGCTGAGAGAGCTGGGCTTGTTCAGCCTGAAGAAGAGAAGGCTCCAGGGAGACTCACAGTCTTCCAATACATAAACAGGCGGACAAAAAGTCTGGAGAGGGGCATTTAACAAGGGCCTGTAGGGATAGGACAAGGGGCAATGGTTTTAAACTGACAGAGGGGAGATTTAGATGAGAGATAAGGAAGAAATCATTCCCTGTGAGGGTGCTGAGGCGCTGGCACAGGGTGACCAGAGAAGCTATGGCTGCCCCATCCCTGGCAGTGTTCAAGGCTAGGCTGAACGGGGCTTGGAACAACCTGGTCTAGTGGAAGGTGTCCCTACCCATGGCAGGGGGCTGGAA
>JANHGB010052483.1:16220-39258 GCA_026283785.1 Coracopsis vasa | reverse complement strand
GCATGTCTTCCAGGAGAATCTGCTCCAAGATTTTGCCAGGCACAGAGGTAAGACTGACTGGTCTGTAAGTCCCTGGGTCATCCATTTTCCCCTTCTTGAAAATGGGGTTATATTATCCTTTTTCCAGTCATTGGGAACTTCACCTGAGTGCCATGATTTTTCAAATATGATAGGCAGTGGCTTAGCAATTTCATTCGCCATCTCCTTCAAGACCTGCAGATGGATTTCATCAGGTCCCATGGACTTGTGTACATTCGGATTCTAAAGATGGTCTCAAACCAGATCCTCTCCTACAGTGGGCCCAAGGTCTTCATTCTCACAGTCCCTGTGTTTGCCTTCCAAAACTTGGGTGGTGTGGTCAGAGCATCTGCCAGTGAAGACTGAGGCAAAGAGGTCATTAAGAACCTCAGCCTTCTCCAAATCCAGGCTAGCCAGTTCTCCCTATAGCTTCTGGAGAGGGCTCATGTTTTCACTAGTCTGTCTTTTATTTGCAATGTACCTGCAGAATCCCTTTCTGATATCTGTCACATCCCTAGCCAAGTTTAATTCTAACTGGCCTTAGCTTTCCTAACCTGGTCCCTAGCTTCCCAAACAAAATCCCTGTATTCTTCCCAGGCCACCTGTCGTTGCTTCCACCTTTTATAAGCTTCTTTTTTCCTCTCTAACTTTCCTCAGCAGCTCCTTATCCATCCAAGGAGGTCTTCTGGCCCTCCTGCTGCGCTTCCTTCTAGTTGGGATGCAACAGTTCTGAGCTTGTAGCAGGTGATCCTTGAATATCAACCAACAGTCTTGGGGCCCCCTGCCCTCTAGGGCTATATCCCATGGAACCTTACTAAGCAGGTTCCTGAAGAGGCCAAAATCTGCCCTCTTGAAGTGAGCTTGCTGCATGCTCTTCTTACTGTCCTGAGGATCTTGAGTTCGACCATCTCATGATCACTGCAACCAAGGCTGCCCTGGAGCATCACATTTCCAACTAGCCCTTCCCTGTTGGTGAGCACAAGGTCAAGCATGGCACTTCTCCTTGTCGGCTCCTCTGTCACTTGCAGAAGGAAGTTGTCTTCCACACAATCGAGGAACCTCCTGGATTGCTTGTGCCAGGCCGTATCATCCCTCCAACAGATATCAGGGTGGTTGAAGTCCCCCATGAGAATAAAGGCCTGTGAGTGTGAGGCTGTTCCTATCTGTCTATAGAGTGCTTCATCCACAGAGTCCTCTTGATCAGGCGATCTGTAACAGATCCCCACAATAATGTCTCCCATTGCTGTTCTCCCTTTAACCCTGACCCACAAACTCTCTGTTGACTGCTCACCTGCCCCCAGATAGAGTTCCATACTCTCCAGCCTATCCCTAACATAAATAGCAACTCCCCCTCCCCGTCTGCTGGGTCTGTCTTTTCTAAAGAGCCTGTAGCCTTCCATTCCAACACTCCAGTCATAGGAGCCATCCCACCATATTTCTGTGATGCTTCTTATATCACACCCCCATAGACATGCACACATCTCTATCTCCTCTTGGTTGTTCCCCATGCTATGGGCGTCACATGGTTGTTTATAAAAGTGTACTTGTTTTCCTGTGTTCTACATTACAGAAGATTCATGCATAGGAGAGAATAGACCTTTCAAAATTCTTCATCAAAAATAATCTGGCATTCCAACAGTATTTAAATATAATAATTAACTTGTCTGCACCTTGAGTTATTCTTGATAATTCTATATGCAAATACATATCTGAAACAAGACTGCCTAATGTCTGTTTATCTTAATCCAGTGGCATTAGGTGTTCTTATTCTAGAATCAAGAAGTCTACATATGGAGCTGAGATAGTCAATTAGGGTAATTCCATGGGTAGGCTAGTTTCATTGTAAGTGAAACTGTTCCCTCTGCTCAATACCGAGATAATCAGAAAGAAACTGATAAGACAAATTGCGAACTGACTCAGGTCAAAGGTGCTGCTGAATGTTGTAATTGGATTGTTTGTAGCAGTATGAGCTGGTTTCTCTCCTGACTCAACCAGCTGTGAGGTCTCCCTTTTGCCAGCTACTTCCTGCGTAGGAACTGGTTTATGCAGAATCATACTTTTACTGCCTTTGTTGGCAACCCTAGTGTGTATGTCTTCCGGAAATGTAGCCCCACTATCACTTTCCTCTGCAAAGATTCTCAAATGCAGAACACCCAAGTTTCATTTTATCAAGAAATAATAGCAGCTGCTGGTGGGTGTAAATATATATATATATATATATAGTAAGAAAGAAAAAAAAGTGACACACACACAGAAGAAAAAGTTCATTATTTCCATCAAAAGCCCTGCCAGAGATCTTATCACTGTTAAAAAGAATCGTCTGTGCTGCCAGAACTTACTGCACTTGAACTGGTGTAATAATGCCACTTTATTTTTCTTTGTGAAGAATGTGTTCAATGACATGTTTATATACACGTCATAGATGTGATGTTTATGGTCAAAATATGCATAATTGTCGAAGAGCAGGTCTACTCCTATGTTCTTTTTAATTATCACACACCTATTTACCACAGTAGCAGTTTACATAAAAGGTGATGAAGATTAGGATTTTAGGTAAGCATACGAAACAAAGAGCACACTTATCTGTTGCTATGTGCAGCAATCAAATTTTGTGTAGGAGTAATGAAATGGCTTTTGGAACCATAAAAGTAATCTTGATAGCACTTGCATGGAAACAGTACTATTGTATGTTAATGAAAATGGTATAATCAGCATGATTTGAAACTGGTGACTAACTCAAAAAATAAACTTCTTGTCTGCAGTAGAAGTCCTTTTGTAGATGCATTTTCTTCATTGACCCATGGCATTACATCACATTGCAGTATTAACTCTGCTGGCAGAAGCATTCAGATGCAGGAAATAGTTTTAATTTGGAGAGTTTTCACTCTTTCAATTTGTTTAATTTCTCCATCTCCTAGCCAGGGTCAAAGAGCTTTGCCTTCTGACAAATGGCAGTGAAGAATGAATACTTCCAGTTGTGATCTTATTGTATTTCATGAGATGGGAAATTTCCAGAAGTCCTAAAGAAGCAGAAAGTGGTGTTTGCAAGTCACCAGCAGGTCTTTTCTTACAGGTGAGGAATCACTGTAGCAGTCTGCCTTTGGTCTCAGTTTGGTGGTGTAAAATTGTGATTTTAAGTATGGGTAATTATTAAGGTCTGAGGATTTTTGTCTAACTAGCAATGAGAGAAACAAACATTTTCAAAAATGAGAGTCCATCAGTGGAAGGAGGGAACCTCCCAGATATAACCAGAGTTGTATTTCATTCCTTTTTCATTGCCTGTAATTCCCATGAATATTGTGGAACAATAGGTAAATCCAACAAACCAGGGAGTCCATAGCCGTTATGCAGATAATATGGAACTGGTGGGAGGAAGGGGTCTGGAGACAGCAGAAGCAAGTGAACCTTTCCCCTACATACCAGGACAAGAGAAATAAAAATACTTCTTCCATTCATTAGCAAGAAAAAGTAGTTTAAACTTAGTGAAAACATATGAAAATTTTAAAATTTTTTTTGAGAGTATTTGTAGTTTTCAGTGGACAGCACAGAATTTCCCCCTAGAGTGCCATTGAATCAAAATACCAATCTGGTGAACAGTATTCTGTGGTACATTTTGACTAACCTTAATAGCAAGTGAATTAATAGCTGCTGGTGCTCGCTTTCTTCCAATTCGCATTACCATGATGCATCTGTCAAGGTAAACTCCATTTCCTGACATTATTTCTTTTAGTACATTTTGAGAACTGTGCACAATATATCTGCCTCTGGATTCAGATGGAGCACTGAATTACTTTATCATCCCCAGCTGAAGATTTCCACCTCCACAATTAGCCCTGCGGCACAAGCTGCGTGACAGTTCCTGAATCCACTTGGTGCAGAGCCAGCCCTGTTAGTCCAAAAGCCTTGTGTCAGTGGAATCGCAGAGAGCTAACCTTTCACTGAACCACAAGGAGCTTGTCCACAGCTTCCTTTTTTTGCCATTTTTTTTGTAGCCTCTAGTGTAAATTCCAGTTGCAAGGAAAATGGAGGAAGCTGAGCCTTAAATCACAGCAGGTGCTTGAAAAAGTAAGGTACTTAAACCAAAAGTCTTCTTTTTTGCCACTTGTTACCATGCGCTGTGAACATTTACATTGGCTACAAAGGGAAGGTGGCAAGTTAGTAACATTGATTGCAACAAACCAAGTTAAGTTAACAAAAAACTGTGTATAAATTCACATCTTACCTGACAAATCTATGTGAGTTTGCTGATTGACTCATTGTTCTCTGTCCTGTTTTACTATGTTTTATCAAAAGTTTTAGGCTGCTGAGCCAAACCGATTAATACTGAAGGAGACTTAAAATGGCATTTCTCTGGTGGCAGTGGCTGTAAAAGACAAGCTGCAGTTTGTGTTTCCAGGTTTAAAAAGAGTTACAGAGCAATCAGTACACAGTCAAAGCTTTAAAACCAAATAAATGTAGAAAGTAACCATCAAGGCCTTTTGCCTGTTTTGAGGTTTTTGTTGATGGTAAGAGCTGTGCAAGCAGAATTTGCTGGATAGGTTCTGTCTGAATCTAGCCCTACCTGATTTTTTTGGGGAATGAAGCTATTACTAGACTTACAGAAGCTCACCAAAAAGGCATCCATTTTTAGGTACTTTGTCCAAACTCATGAAATATTTACAGTATAGCCCTCCAAGAAGCTGAGGATCTTGAGGTCTCACATAGGCAGGCAAGCCCCAGATTCCTCAGCCTCACCCTGATTGAGTCCCTGAGACTGCAAGAGAAAATGAATTAAACTAGACAAGAGGAACTGCCTGCTAAATTGAGCTTTATTTTGTAATATGCAGGAAGACTGCAAGGTCAGCAAAGCTCTGCAAGCTGAGTGGCCATATGGGCAATGGCAGTTCATGAAACAACTGTGCCAGATTTGGCAGCCTTGATGATGACCACATGGTAGATCAGTGAAAACCATGTCATTGGCAGTTGTATAATTTCAGTCTTCAGTCGTCTTAAGAACATGTAAGACCAGATTTTAGAAAGGATGGCATCATTTTGGCTCTGAAACTTATCCTGTTCTGTGTCTGTTATATACACTTCTGGTATAACTAGCAGAGTTCTTACGCTATACCTTGGGTACCTGAAAAGGTTCAAGTTTAAATATTGACTGGTCTTGTTTATATGTGTGAAAACTTGTATTTGACTATTTTGAAGCGATTTTGGTGTAAACATATCAACAAATGGGATAAGGGTTTTTTGAGAGACTTGTGTTAGGCTCGGACTGGCATAAGTTATTCACAGCCTCAATAGCCTTCAGATCTCTTGTAGCTCTCTACATTAACCAAATGCCATGTTTTCTGATTGTTTTCAAAGGGCTGATGCTTATAGCTTTGTTGTTTCTGGCTGGTCAAGGTTGGAGGTATCATTGTGGCCGACCACTGATTGTGTCACCAGCCTAAATACTGTTTCATCTTTCAGGCCTTTGGCTGCTGGGCCAGATTAACGTGAATGTGGGAGCAAATAGACTCTTGCAACACCTGGCCTCTGCAGATAACCCCACCCAGCTTGACTCCAGGCCAAGGCACAAACCACTTCTGTTGTATTGACAGATGACCTCCTGAGAATGAACAGATAAGACAAAAAGATGTTGATACTACTTGATCTGTAGGCCATGTTTGATATCTTCAGCCAGGGCAGTAAGGAATGCTGATGTGACCACAAGCCCTTGCAGAATTTGTCTGAAGGCTGGTTATCACCATACCCTTCTGGGAGACTGACTGCTCCCTTAGGGCTTCATCCCCCAGCCAGCTCTTGGCTGACAGACTCCTCGCCCCTCTAAGGAAACCACTGCTTTGGCTTTTCTGTAAGCTTTTCTGCAAGCTTTTCTGCAAGCTTTTCTGCATACCACAGTCCGTAACTGCAACAATAAATGTAAAATATCACTTGCTGAATGTAAATGTATTTCTATTTTTATAAATTTTATCTTGTCCTGAGTAGTTCCAGTAAGAATATGCAGCAGGAGTACCAACAGCAGTTTATCAGTGTAACAGCCTCCATTGGTGTCACTGTACTGCTCAAAGTGCACCAGTAAAAGACATCCCAAACTAGTCCTGTTGTGTGAGAAAAATATACTAGAAAGACCAGATTGAAAATTATTTGAAAGGTGAAATGATTCTGTTTGTAATCCATTACGTCACAAGTGGGAGGGATCTGCAGCAGGCTCACAGAGACAGAGTCCACCATTCTTTATCAGGGGGATTGTGATTTATCTGGGAATCATGCCTGCATGGAATAAGGGTAACATGGCATCAGGAGTCGATCCATAGTAAAAGGGAAAACCCACAAGTCACATTATGTGCAAGAAGAATATTCCCCAGAACAAGATTGAATCCTACTTGCAGGCAGCAAACAAGATACCTGGTCCCAGGATCTACTCCAATTAATTGTACTAATGCTTCTTCATTTTGACCAGTTCTTGATTGCTCAAGAAGAGGTGAACTTTGAGGATCTTATAGGATCTCTGAAACAGAAATGGCATTTTAGCACTGTAAGCAAAACAAAATGTCAAAATGGTCAGAGTTTTTGGTTTTCATCTGTGCTTCAGAGGTTTTTGCTTGATTTTGCCCTACTAGTGAGGCCTGCAGGACACTTCATCCCATGAGATGATTCTTTTTATGTAAAACCTAAAACTAGATACCTCACTAAAAATGGCATAGAAGTCACAAATGTTTCTCAGTTAGTCCAGTTTATCAAAATCACTTAAAATTCCGGTTCTGCTCTTTGGAGTGCTGGCAACCACCTTGATAGCATCAGCAAGTTTTGCATTTGGACTTCCGTTGTTCCAGGCATTTATATAAACACAAACTGTATTACAAGTCTTTGGGTATCACTTCCAGTTTTACAGCAGACTACTGACAACTACTCTGAATATAATCCAATAATATGCTAATAGTGTTTTCTTACTGGAAGCTAGGAATGTAGGAAAAGCTTTTTTTTCATAGAAAACGCGTCAGATCCACTGGCTCCCACTTTTAATATACGGACGCTTCTGTGGATAAAAATGGAGACCGTGTAGTGGTTTGCAGACTGCAATGTAGACTGCAGTGTGGTTTGTTCATATTTATGTCTGGATTTACATACGGAGTTTCTTAACAGGTTATTATCTTCTAGATGCTTTCACATACTGCTTAATGAAGCGTTGTATTCAGCCAAGTATGCTGACACTGAGGTGACTGACTAATGCAAATATATCTGTACAAGTCAGTTTTAATTTCATTGTTAACTAGTGCCTTGGTATCTGTCTTTGTACAGCAAACAACATATTTCATAGTTTACATCAGATTGAATTCTTCTGCACATATGAACAAATACATTCAAGAGAACAGAAAGAAAACTCTGTGGGGCGTTCGTGGCTGCAGTGACAAATCCATTATAAATAGTTTTCTATTGTTAATTTTTTAAAACTAAATCGTCAATCACCTAAAGCAAGAACAGCTGGGGGTCTGCATAGCCTGGAGAAGCATTTGGAGGAGGGTTTGGGATCTCGTGATTGCTGAGATCTGGAATAAATGTGCCAGTTCTTTATGTCATGAGCTCATTCTACATTGTCATTGCTTAAAATAGTGATTTTAAAGCTCCTTTTAGTCTTCCTGATAAAAGACATCCCTCACCCAGGAAGGAGTCCTGTGGCAGGCTGTCAAAGAAAGGGTAAAAAAATTAAAAATGTTCCCAGTTAGTTTCACTCTCAGTTAACTGGAAGCAGAAGAGTCTCTGATCCTTATTTTGCATGTGGCTGATCCAGGCACTTCCTTCTGGTCAGGGTGAGGCACTGTCGTTTGAGGAAGGGGCTGATCTGGCTGCTCCTGGCACATCTCGCCCAGCTGGCTGGCTTGGTAAGGCTTGACAGCAGAAGGACAAAGGCTTTTAGGGCGTGCAGGTACCCGTGTTTAGCAAGCATGAGTTATGTTTGCTCTCTGTCTGCCAGACTTGTACCTGGTGTCAGTACCTGGCTGCTGCAGTTAGTGTATATATATAAATATCACCCCGAGAGCATGAGTCATGCCTCCTGTGTAGGACCGAAAGCCATTTCTGCGACCCCAGGGAGTGGAGGGAGGGGAAGAGCACGTAATACCTGGGACATTTTATAAGGTGTGGTGCTGACTCAGACTAGTTACAGCTAAACCTTACTATTTTCCTGAGCAATACACAGAATTAACCAGTAACAACAACAAAACCCCATGACTTACACAGCACCAAGAGGCTGTCTGCCATGCCACGTCAGATCACGAAGCACCAAACCTAATATCCTGTCTCAGGAGCTGGAGCTAGCGCCTGGGAACCACCATAGCAATGTATTTTGCTACTTCTGCAGTAATGAACACAGTGAGAGTACCTTAGCACACCAATAAACATGTGCCCCGTGGCTTAGGAGAGCCTCAAGTTTGTATGGAGATCTGCATCAGTTCTCAGCATGTAGTTATCAAGTTCAGTCATTAAAAGATTGGCATCTCTTACTAAATTGATCCCATTAAAACTAAATCTGCTTGTCACTAGCACTGATAAAGAGATTTCTAGATGCTATTACAAAATCAGATCGTCCTACAAGAGGCACTGTGCAGAGGGAAAGAGTTGCAGCTGCAAGGGAAGACAAAAGTGGGTTTGCTGTTTTAGTGACAAACATTGCTGCTCTGAATGATTAAAATAATGCTATCCAAATGACAAATTTGTTAAAAGCTGATTCTCTTCTTTTATATGTAACACAGACGTTTATTCCCATCACCAGTAGAAACATTATAGAAGCTATAATTATACGTAATTAACTTCTCTCTTTTTTTTTTTTTCTTTAACCAAATACCTAAAACCCTGTGATCTCAGAAAAATGAGCTGTGTTAGAAGGGAAGAGCTGAACATGGAATTGAAATCATAGTCTACTCTTGCTGATGAATGTGCTTCACAGAAAATACAGTTTGGATTTGCTTCACTCAAAAAAGAGCAGAGGCTCCAACAAGAAATATCCAGGATATTATCAACTTTACTGTTATAGAGTGAGTATTACTGTATGGGCTACTTCATACGTGTAGTTACAATACATAAGGCCCTGGAGAAGTCACACAGTTAAATTTACTGGTGCTGTAAGAGGAGTTTCACTGATGCAACTTACTCATGTAAGCCTCAGAGCCTACAAACAGCTGGTACTCCCGTGACTTGCCTGCAGGTCAGGATGTAGCAGAGACACAAACAATATGGTTGTTACCTGGAGATTGGGGGTAGTGGTTTGAAGATGAAGAGAGTTTCTCAAATATGAAAGAACAGACTGTAAAAAAGGAGTAAAAGTCATCTGGAACATTAAACCCCCCCAATAAACGGTAGTGTTACTCTTTATTGTAGATGTACCATGAGTCTACAAATAGGCTGTGTTCTTAACTACAGTTACTTAATTTTAAAAATAACGTATTGGTAGCAAAAGTAAAATTACAAAGTAAAGTTTAGTGTAGATAAAGACCAAACCACTGTTCCTACTCCTACATACCGTATGTAAAAAGCTGTTGAATGTTACAGCTATGCCAATAACTGAACTCACAGTACAATGAAATTCTGTAAATAGTATTTAAGCATTGACAGTATTTAAACATTTAACACACTGAGCCTAGTGTAAATGTACTTTCTCAGCATTAGGAAATCTATTGCTTAATTAATGTTTTATGGCAGTTTGCATATGCAAAGCACTATATAAATGCCGAGTATGATTCAGTTGTCAGTATCTAAACATAAATTACATTTCACACAGGGTTTTGGGTAAGAAATTCCATAATATTTGGCAAAATGGCTTACGCATTCCCAGTAATTTTATATAAAATCAATTCATAGTGTCCATTGACAGGAAACAATATATGTGATTCTTTTAGTTGAACTACTTAATTCAGCATATGACTACTGCTGCTTCATAGTTCATGGATGAGAATTTAAGAGAGCAGCTGAAGCATACATTAGAATTTGATTAATGACAAAGGAACCATTTCAGAGGACAGAGAACACACTGTCCACTGTAGCTCATAGTACAAACCAACAAGACGAATTAACCACTTTTGGTTGAATAGTAAACTGAGAGCTGGTCCTGCCCTGCCCTGAGAACAGCTGGTCTTGTACAGAAAGAAGGCATGAGGAGGTGTGATAGATGCATCTGTGCTTGAGTGGTTCTGCCAAATTCAAACTGCTGAGAGTAATTTTTTCTGACATTCAGTTGAAGTGAGACAGTGCTTACAGCTTCTGGTTTTGTGGGTTTTTTTCCTACTTTTGATGATATCAGAGTTCTAGGGCCGAATACTGTGCTTTCTGAGTATTATTTTGTAATAAAAGCAGATGCATGGCTGAGACTAGCAAGGAGCACATTTGCATGGTGCAGTTTAAAATACTTGAATAAGCTCTAAGCAGGCTTGAGTTTGAAGGGAGTATTGTTCCAGCGACATAATGCCTCTGGGCAGATCATGCCTCACCAGTCAGTGAAGCACTGAAGCCACCCCTGTCCGGGACAAGCTGAGGTGTTGGACCTGCTGGGCCTTGTGCTGTTCTGACACCACATGCAGGACCAAAGGCAACACATGGATCTGCTGGCAGAGAGGCCAGCAGTGTGCACAGAGCTGGAACTGCAGCCATCAAACAAAAATACTTCCGAAATGCCTGTGAAGGGAAGAGATGGGAAAACTGCCGTTGAGGGCCATTATGGAATATAGCTTTAGCACAGCAGTTACAATGAAAAACAGGTGATTGTCATAAAATAATTACCTAATAGTGTCTAAAACGGATTCATCCAGAAATTCATAACAGCAGAAAATGTCTTTCTGCTGTTGTTTTATGAAATAGTGTTACTATTCACTGAAATAACAAAATGCTTCTTAAAATTGCTTTTTTTTCTCTGTGCTGAGTATCTCAAGAGACTCAGTTGCAATGCTCTAGGATGTTTGCTCATTAGAAGATGACAGCTTGAGCTCAAGGAGGAAATTATTGCAATACACAGAGTAACAGAATGGGCTCTTCTTCATTGTTTTGGACAAAATCCATGAGATTTCACTCAGAGAGCTGTAAAACTGGCCCCAAGAACTCCTGCTAATAGCTATTTGCTGAAGAATGTATTTTCTCTTTTGCTTTACTGTTTTATGCTTCTTCAGAACAGATCACTTTCAGATCCCTCAAAGCTATGAGGAAGTCCAGTCAGATATCACTGCTTGAGTGAAACCCTGAATCTCAGCACCAATTTGCCTGGAGAGAGTTCAAGGTTAGAACCCAATCCAGTGGAAGGCCAACAGCTTAAGGTGTTTGTGCTTTTCTTATATCCTTAATTTGAGCAAGAGAGCTCTGAGACTTGTAAGACTTCTTTCTGCTATCAGTACATCTGCAGAGATAATGAGAGCGTATTACAAACATGCTATGCCTTTCCTGTATGTTTTTATTAAATACGAAATACTTCAAATGCTCCTAGTGGAGCTGAATGACTCACAGGATTGGTAATGGGATTAGATCATTGGTTCAAGACTAGTTCAGGACTGATATCCTGTAATCTGATATATGTGGCTAAACCCTGTTTATGTCAGCGGGGTTTGGTGGAAAGATCCTTCTCCTCCAGATCTCAATGCAGGCAGTAGAAGAACGCAGACTAATAAGCAATGGCATTTAATCATTGGGTTTGCTCATGTTCTCATTCTGTTCCCAGTTCATGTTCTCCCATCATTAAATAAATTTAAGTAACTTCACAGAGGAGGAAGACAGCTTTCTTGCTTCTGCAGTGCCTCTAGTCCTGTAGGATCACCACAGGAATTCCTTCTCTGGCCAGCACTGTCTTGAGATACTGAAACCCACTCTTTAGACGTGGAAGAGGGGGCGCATCTCTGCTGAGTGGTGAGTTGTTAGATCATGCAGGGGTTTCAAATTGCCCGAAGCTCATAAACTTCAAAAGATAAAAGTTCATATTCGCATTGGCTAGGATAAAGATATCCTAACTATATTTTATAAGAGCATCGGTGTTGTCACCACTTCTTTCTTTTGAGGAGTTTATGGAAAGAAAATGTAAAACATGGGCCTTCACAGTTTGTCACCACTTTCACATCATCTTTGGAAGCAACAAACAACAGGAGTCCTCACTTTATTTTCCTGTCCAGCATGTAACTGCCAATGCATCCATACTCTTTCTGCTCTAGCATTGTTTTTTCTGCATCATGCATATTTTAAGACACCCCAAGGATTTAAAAAATAATCTAACTTACTTTAACATGAATGTCTAAGACCCACAGTAGATACAGAATGCCACGAGTAGTTACAGAATGCTGCCTTCCCAGCACGGGAGAGGGACAATAGTGCTCGCTGAAGTTCTTCTAGACAGAGCCTTGGATGGGTGCAAAATTCCTGACCCACTTCCTGGGCTGGCTACAAATGGTTTTTGGATTTTAAGAGACTATGGAAGGAACTAAACTCTAGAGAATTAAATTGTGTTAATCTTCAGTTAGTTATTTTATGAGATTTTTGATTTCTGCTAAATCTGCCTGCAAGTGGTCTTTGGGGTGAAAAGCAAGGAGGCAAAGAGGAATGAAACATCATTATTTCTCCTGTCACAGGAACAATCCTAGGAAAAATGGAGTTTAAGGAAGTTGTATATACATAAATATATGTATATAGAAATATATACCAGGGTATTATATATTTACATATACAAATACTAAATATATATTCAAATATATAAATTTACTATAAAGTATATGTTTGCATATGCAATGCATATTATATATAACTATATTTAATAGAATATATATTCTATATTAAAAATACTTATAAAATTTTTTATTCCCTCTGTCTTTTTATATTGTTATTCTGGGAATTACAGGCATCATTCTCCTCACCACCTTTGTCAAGTTTGCTGTGACCTGAACACACCACCACCATTTCTGCCCACAGCCAGGTCTGTCGTCTCCTCACACAAGTCCCCTTTCTCTTTCTTTCTTAGATTTTTTGTTCTTGATAGAATTGTTATTCTAGTTTCCAGCTCTTCCTGAATGACTTGCAGAAGGCAGTGACAGGTTGCAATTTTAAATCCACTTAGCTATTTTTTGGAGAATAATCCTGTTTGACAGGCTTTTCTCCCCTCCCTCCTTGTCATTAAGCATGGCTGCAGCTCAGGCTGAGTGAAGAGCTGACTAATTGTTTTGCTTGGGGACACAAATGAGAGAGATTTTCAGCTACTGTACCTGAAGCAGAAATAGCAGACCTGATGTCCAAAATCTAGCTGAAAAGTAGTTTGATTTGTTATATATCGTGAACATCTGTTAATTAATATTTGGACTGACATTTGAGTATTGTTTCACTACTGGTAAAACAGAATATGGCCCTTAACCTGTTTATATTCAAGGCCCAGCAACTAGAACAAATGCAAATAAAGTCACTGGCTCTATGCAAAGCCGTGATTTTATTCCTATACAACGATCTGTTAAAGATTATGAATACATTTTTGTAATTCTTATGTTGATGCTTTCCAGTAGCATAAATTATGCAATCTAATCAGCTTAAATTTTATTCCTCATGAATAAGAGGCTGACCTAAGGTGAGCAGTTAGAAAATGAGTGCAGCTCTCCATCTAACCTCTGGGGCTCTGGGGCTCTGGCACCACTCTCCGTCTGGGCTTGCTCTTCACTTTGCTCAAGATCACAACTGGCCTCTCTATGCAAGTGTCCGTATTTATCTCACAAAAATGCTTTTGGCAGTTTAGTTAACAGGACATGCTGGAGGCAAGCCAGGGGAGAGTGAGGAACACATGGCAAAGAAGAGGCAGGAGGCAAGCAGCGTGCTCAACCCCCTTGCCGTGCTGCTGCCTTGTGACAGGAAAGGATCCCTGTCCTACAAGGTATACCAGGATATTACTGGGCTGATGCAAGCATGGGCTTACTGGGTATTTGTGTGGGCTATGGACCTGATACAGGTGTCTCTGCATTTCCACAGATGTAGGTTGCTGTAGTATATAGTATAATATATAACTAGTATATATTATATACTAGTATATATAACAGCTACCTCGACTGGAAAAGAAAAGATGCCTAGATAAACCTAGTTTATATCCATGCAGCATTATTCCACATGTGCTTAGAGAGATATGTGTGCTATGTTAGCTAGCAATCAATCAGCCATCAGGTCATGGATAGGCAGCAGTGGAGGATGACCAAACGAGTTACAGTTCACTTAAAGAATGCCATCCATCACTGGGGGAGAATGGAGGGATACATCTTTGCTAACTTAGTGAAGACAGACCCAAGCTTGCTCTGCCTGTGCTCTAAACTGGTAGGATAAATCCAATCCAGAAGCCAAATATTCACATTAGAGGCATTGCATCAAAACAATACCCATTCCTCAGCTTGACACAGTACAGCCATGTGGCTGTTTCACTTGTTCACTGGAGCTAGGTCAGACCTAGCCACAGACAACATAAGTATGAGTCTGTGGGTGCACAACTCTTCAGACATGAATTTAGAGCTTCATTCATTCCTTTTACACACTTACAGAAGATGCTTTTATTAGAAGCTAGATTGCCAGATACCCTCACTACTCAGCTGATGGTGAGAAAGTACAAGCTTTGGGCAGATGAAGCTCTGAGTAGGTGAATGACATCTTGGACTGAATTGCTTTCTGGGGATGTCAAAAGCTAACAGGAAGGAACCTGGGGATTCATATTTGGTAACATTAGGAGAGTAAGCTATTTTTGTAAAGGCTTATTTTTCCACTCGGAATATGTGCATGTATTCTTTTTCCAGTGTAAATTCACAATAAAGTTGGGCTTCTCAAGGACAAGGCCAAGTCCATTAGTGTACATGCACTCTTTCTTCCTCAGACTTTGATCTCTTTCTCTCTCTCTCTTTTTCACTTCTGTGGGCCAGGCAGACCTCAAAGACACCAAGGTGAGTCTGTGGTGCAGTGGACATGCATCTTGCACAGCCTTGCACTGTTCAAGGTCTCTGAAAGTCCTGTTTGCTCAGGTGTTTGTGAATGCTTTGGGGAGCAGTGGGCACAGAAGGATGTGAGGCCAGTTGCCTGCAGAATTGAGGTGCAGATCACACTGGCAGAGAAGGCAGCCTGACTGTGTTTCTGTTAATTACAACAGCCCCTCTTCAGCTGAGCAGTTGCTCCCCTACCACTGCTCATGCCTTCACTTGAGGGTTGAAGTATGGGGGTGTCTGTAGATCCTGGTCCTAGCAGAGCCTCGTGGTGGCTCTCAATCTCCATCATGTTTACCCTGGGCATCTCTTGCCTCCTGGCCCAGGCTGGCGCTGTGGGCAAGGGATGCTCATGGGATGCCCCACCCCGGGATGCTCTGGAGTGCCCCACGGTCAGGACCACTCACCAAAGGCACAGCTGCCTGAGCCTAAGGCCAGGGCAGGAACCTTCATCTGAAAGAGGTGACAGGGATGCCCTTTGGAGCTAGAGAGCTCTACAAACCCAAAAACCTGTGTAAGGCAAGGTAACACTGATGCAGCAGAGAACTGCTGTTTGGGCTGTGACTTTTTTCCTTGAAGTTTTCTTCCTAGGTTAAACACACATCTTTCAAAAGGCACTACCAAGCACTTGTCATTTTTTATTGCGGACAGCCTCCATTGTGCCAGTGCCCTTCACAAGCCAAATGAGTTTAGTCTTTTCCACTTAAGTGTTTTTGACAGGAATTTTGAATAGGTTGGAATTAATGCAATGAATGCTGTATGTTAACAAATGTTAGCTTCAGTCTAGCTAAATGATCAGTTGTATGTATTTGCATTGTTTTATTCTTTCATGTTGAAGAAGTCTGGGAAAATTAATTTATTTTATTTCCTATTGATCAGTTTAGAAGGTTTTTGCTTACTCTGTGCTCTGGGAAAGATATAAACCCAGTTATTTTGTAAAGCTAATGGAATTTTTCAAATTCTAATGGACACATCTCTTGCCATCATGTTTAAGGACCATTTGCCTCACATCCAATTGTTCAAGTAATCAACACACAGAGCACATACACTCTGATATGTTTGCTATTCTAGAGGGGAAAGGGAAATAAAAAATAACTTCCTGTTGCCTTTTAATTATTCATTTCCTGCTTAAAACAACAAATGCCATTTTGTTGCTGTAGGATAAACAAATGGGTGGGATGGTTTTTGCACTCCAGTAAGAAGGCAGCACTTTGATTAATTACAGCAGAAGCAAACTGAAAAAAAGAAAATTATTAGAAAAATAAGCTAGAGGTAGTATTATTTTCTTAAGCAAGTAATAAATACAGATGGCTTCCTCCAAATGCATAAAGGTTCTAAAGTCACATAATGTGGCACTAACTGATTCGACTCTTATGTGCTGCCTGCTGAGCAGATGCATTTATACTTGTGCTTCAAATCAGAGGCTTGGTGACTAAGTGGATAAAAGATCTGGCCTTTCACCTTGGGTGCAGCTTTGGTTTAACAGTGATGTAGGGTTTGTCTTTCTCAACAGCTCTTACTCTTTATGTATGGAAGCTCATTCCTGACTTATTTACATTTCATCTGTACTAAATTCACTTTAAAAAAGATTGTTTCTCTACAGTTTTCATGGACTTGTTAAATGCCTGAGATTCGATTAAGGGCAAAACATCAAGCTTAGACTCATTGTGAGATTTCAGCTCCAGGGTAGTCAAATATCATATAGGAAAACTAGTGACATGGCACAGCTGGGAGAGCAGAATTATTTCCCTGGGTCAGACAAAGGCTGGAAGCAGTGGAAGCAGAACGACCATGAAGCACAGTGGTACCTGAGCACTGCTGTTGAAGATGTTGTATTGCTTGGGGAACCAGCACTTACGAGTACCCAGCATTGTACTGGGCATGGATCTGAGCATTTAACAGCCAGGTGAGGTGGGGAGGGTGTGTTTTCCATATGTGGACCTTGAGGGGTGGAACCCCAGGGACTGGATAAAAGCAGAGAAGCCCCACTGCTGTCTGGGGTGGGTTAGGGATGCACCTCAATTTCCCTATCAAAGGTGAAACTCACCTTTGAACAACAAAGCCACCCCTTCCACGGGAGGGAAAAGCAAAGAAACCCAATTTTCACTGACCTGCTATGTGTAGGTATCTATGCGAAGCTGCAGCTGTAGAACTGTGATGCAACCATTTCTCACAGAATGAAGGTCTTCGGCTCGTTTCTGCTCCTTCTTTGCACAGAGGAGGATGGCTGCCAGGAGGAGACATTAGCAAGTACTTGCAGCGCAGTACCAACCACCTTTTCTTACAACTCCAGCCATGTTTCACCTGAAGACAAATGAACATTTTTAGCTATGTGCTGTTTGTGGATTGAGTCACACAAACAAAAAAAAATCTACAGTCCTTAAAACTAAAGAATGGCTACTGTTTATGACAGTTCTCTGGGTATTAGTGAAAACTGCTGCTCAGCTGATCTCAATGTGCAGCATTTTCATGTTATCAAGGCAGAGAATGAAGAGAGTGGGAGTCAGGCGGAGGAAGCTTAATCAGTCACTGCAGGCTGAGCATGGTCCTCGGCACAGTGCTGGATCTCACACTTAATAAATAATTGTGACAGATGTTGAGAAATTTGAAAGCTCGTATTTTAATGTGGTGCTAAATTCACTCAGACATGTCTACAGGATAAAAAATGAGAGTGCACTGACTGAGCCAGTCTAAATGTACTGAAATTTCATAAGTAAGTGGCTATTTAAGAACTTTTGAGTTAATGATTTTGGAATAAGAAGTCAGAGATGTGTGTGTTTGGTGCTTGCGCAGGCACTGAGACATGGTGTAGTTCCCCAGGGAGCTGATGGGGTGATACGGCAAGAGGGGTTTGAAACACTCTCAGGTGAACCGAGCTGCCGTTAGTCTTTTTTCTCTCTCATTATAATATCTGAGTACCAAGCTTTGTGCTTGAGCAAAGCTTCTAGCTGATGGTATGTAAGCAAATCCAGACCCATCAACTATTTACATGATAGTTTTTCTGTGATTGTTCTTCCCAGCAGAAAACTTGGACTGAAATGTCCCATGGCCCTGCAGTAACAGATCTCTTCTGGTGGGAGCCCTCGGGAGAGAAGGGTGACAGGGCTTCTGTCACTTTCCCCAAGGAGCTGTTGTGGTTAAAGTGAGGCACTGTCCCTAGGCAGCATCCCTCATCACCCATGGAGAAAATAATTAGAAAAGCAATTATTTAAATCATTTGGAGACCTTCCAGCTCAAACACCTACCTCTGGAGAAGACCAAAGGTGGAGGAATGTTTCTAGAAAATGTAAAGAATTCATGTATTCAAGGAGCAAAGAAGGGGCTTGCCTGCTGACTGATGCTTGCAGAGCCTGATTCATTAAAGAGGCATGAACCAGAGTCAGCAGGGTTATTTTAACCTCAGCCTGCAAAGGGCTGGGTGACAATAAATTTCAGACTTTGATTTGGCTATGGGAGTAAGCCAGAAACACAGATACGGCCACAGACTATACTTCATTTCATATTTCTAGCATTAGCACTGCAGTCAGCACATTAGCAATCTACCCTTGAGAAGTGTTTGGTTTTGCGCTGTCTTGTCTGCATTTCTGTGATTGCTCAATCACGTGGAGCGAAATTTCATTTTACTGGAAAAAGACTCTCGTTAACTTCAGTGAATGGCTTACAAATTTAGCTCAGCTTTGCTCTGGTTTTCTTGCACTGGGGCAAATTCTGTGCTGATCAGGCCCTGTTCAGTCACAGGTACTTAGGTGGTTGCACAGAGTCCATTTACAGCTCAATCTGGTGGTTTTAGCCAAGTCAGTTTCTAAGAGAGGGCAGCTGAAAGCCTGTGCAGGAGACAGTTTAAGATTCCTTGCATCATCTTAAATGATCTTGAAAGCCTTAAATAAAACTTTAATAATTCTTCACCCCATTAGACAGTCATGGGAATTTACAGTGGGTTCCCCTGTGTTTTAGGCTGCTTCGAACCCAGCCTGGCACAGAACTGGAAAAGAAAATGATTTCAAGGAAGATCAAGGAGCTGCTGCTGGCCATGCGGTGGGTGAGCCAAGGGTCCATCCCTCCTGAAAGCCTTTTGACTTGTTTCTTCACAGTGCCCTGGAAATTAGTATCACTCATGCAGGGTATTAAATGGTAATGGTATGAGAACACTTAAAATCTTATAGACATTTTATTCAGAGGTACTGGTCATTTTCGTGGTTTGTTTGTTAGGGTGAAGCTAAGCTCCAGATGTTGATTGTATTTGAAGGTCTATTGCAAAGCCTCTGTGTTAACACTAATCTCCTCAAGATACCTCCTTAGCAGATGGGGCTGCTGACTGCTCAGAACAAAGTTAAGCAAATTGCCCTAAATAGGGTTATCTAGTGAAGGGAGCAGGAAGGCCAAATGCAGGCTGAGGTTTTACATCTGTAAACAAAAGGCTCCCCCAGTCCAGAGAGTTTGAAGCTGGAAGGTCCCGTCTGACACATGCAGCTGTAATTTCTGCCATTGCTTTCTCAAGGCTGGAAGAATGGGAACATTGAGGCTCAACAACCCACCGGGAGGTTTCATGGACCATTTGCTGCTCTTGTTTACAGTCTTGTCTATTTTAAAATCAGTTTTCTTAGCCAAACAAGGTGACAAAAAGTCAGATTAACAAACAGGATTAGTCTGCTGCTAGGAGTGTAAACAGTCTGTCAAAAAAAAGGGATGTTGAACATTCAAACTGGAGAACATCTAAAGAGGTAAACCCACATCTGCTTGCCTTCATAAGCAGTGCATTTATAGGTATGTACTTGAAATTTCCAACCACTAAGGCAAGATAGCAGCTGAGAGTAGCCAAAGCTATGGGATGGACACAGTTGTAGATCACGGAGCTGACAATGGGACTTAGGAGAGGCTCCCCTTTCCCGTCATGCAAAGTGAATACTCACGTTAAGGGTACAACACACACAGAGCTTTGTCTTATTCACATGAGCACTGCCACCACTTTTCACTCATGCCTTGGTCTGTGCTATAAAAAGCGAGTTTGACAGAAATTGGTCATTTTGGCCCAGGTTCAACAATATCCCAACAATGAGGACAAAACAAGAAGAATTCAAAGACTTGGTCAGTAGCTGGTGGAAACCATTGTAATTCCACTGGCTTTTACAGAGTTACCCCACATTATATATACTGAGTCCTGGGAGAGTTATAAACACTGGGGATTATAGCCTAATGCCACCTTATTGATGCATCTGCTGCTGTTTTATTTTTAACCCAGTAACGGATAAGTATTTGGACTCAGTTGTGGTGTGGGACCAAAATTCCTTCTTAAGTAAGTAAGCAATCACTTATTTAATTACTTACTATTTACTTATAAGTGATTACTTATTTAATCACTTATTACTTGCTTTAAAAGCAATTCTTCTTTACCATCCCCACACCTTGCAAGCCTGTAAGCCTGTCTTTAAATCCCTTGTGAACTAGAACCTCTCTTCTAACAGGTCTAGCTGTTGGTCACAGCCACCAGGTACATGAATAAATGGTATATTTTTCACTCGAGCTGTTAGTTGGAGGATTTACGTCAGTATAGGAGAGAGGATTTTCAGCTTTTGTGAGAATGGAGTCAGCTGTGGACTTTGATGAAGGCAGGGTGCAGCACTGACCAGCTTCCTCACCCAGTGGCACAAATACTGCATAAACACAAAACACAAATCCTGTAATGATTGTATACCCAGTGCTGAAGTTTGACATTCCACCTTGCTGCCTGCAGCTGTGTTCATGTCAGCTTGTGCTCACTGGCCTAGAAGCACTGTGACCTGCACCCAGCTAAGCCCTGTGCACCCTGTCATCCAGTGGAGACCAGCTGCCCTCCAGGTCTGACTCTCATGCCCTGCTTCTTAAACCAGTAAATATCTGCTAGATTGCTGCACTCATCAGTTTTAAACCTGATGTCTGGAGTTGCATTAGGAAGGGGGTTTGTTGTTTGAATGGAAGTCAAGTTTGACTGGGATGTCCTGCACAGTGCAAAAAGCCACAGGAACCTCAGCGCTTCTGCAGGGCTGGAGCCTGGGCAAACCTTGGCCAGGCCTTTTGCTGGCAACCCCCTTGAGAAGGGCCAGAGCAGCCAGCACACAGAGAAAGGCTCAGCTGAGGTTGGCCCCAGCTGCCCGCCCTCACCACCTGGCACTGTCTTGTCTCCCTTTCTCCCCACCTCAAAAGCACTGACATTTGCTCACACTTCGCTTTTCAGCACAGTGGAAGCAGCTGCTGCCCCTCTCTGTGCTAGCCCAGGGATCAGAGCCAACTGGGATGTGGGATTGCCCATGAAAAACCTCCCTTCTACCCAAAAAGAAACAAGTGTTCATTTGCTCCTGGAGGAGCTACACAAAGCAGGTAGGTGGCTGCAGGGCAGTGCTGGGGTTGGAGTGGGTATGGCATCCAGTGTTGTGGATGTTGGAAGGAGCAGGAGCATGCTAGGAGGACAGATGCATGCTGCTGGCATGGAGCATTATGGCAAGCAGAGGGGATGGAGCAGCAATCTGAGAGCAGAGAGCAGCTAAAGGGATTGAGCAGTGAGTGCTGTGGGGACATGGTGGGGTGGCAGCAGCAGCAGCTCAGCCTTGCTCAGCTGGGAGCTGCTCTGCTGGAATGCAGGAAAGCTGAGGACTCTGTGCTGCCTCCTGGCCTGGGGTCCAGCAATGCAGGCCCTGAACCTAAATACCTTGTGGCTCAGCTCTCCCTGGCTTCCCCAGGCTCACCGTGAGTCTGGTGCCATTGCTGTGACTGGCTCTGCTTTCTCCTAATGCCTGGGAAAAGGAAATAGTGCTGGAGCTTCGTGGTTACTGCTGTGCTGACATTTCTAAACTCCTGGCCTGTATGCAGCCTACACGCACAGCTGGCTCCAGGCACAACATCCACTGAGTATCTGCTCCTGTCAGAGTTTGAATACAACAGCACCTTCTCCTCCAGAGCCCAAAAGGGCTCAATATGAAGAGAAACAGGCTTATGTTCACCTTGACTAGCAATGATTACAATTGCATGTTTCACCTCAACTTGTTTCTGTTTCCTACCCAAAAGCACCACTGGCACAAAACTGCTCAGATGTTGGGCTAAAAACTACATGTGATGTGACCTTTACCTTGTTTTCTCATACCCTTCCTGTATCACCCTTTCTCCTGCACCCCTCTCACTGGCAGAGCGGGACAGGCAGCACGGCACTGGGTGGCATGGATGGGTGCCAGCACTGAGCCTGGCTGTGCTGCCCAGGATGGGCATCCTCAAGGGCCCAAAATGCTACAGTGGCAACATGTGAAGAAAGCTACACTGCTTTTAACCACCAAACTGGGCACAAAGGAAATCTCATACCTACTGATGTATGTAAAGTATCTCCAAGGCAACAGTGAAGAAGCTGCATTAAATTCAGCAGTACCAGTTGAATGGACTCTTGATGATGTGGGTAACTGGCAGGATGCTCTCTGGCGGGTCAGCACAAACAGCCTACATGTAGCCTGCTGAATATTTTCAGCACTGTGATGCTAGGAGTGTATTTGTGTTTGTGATGTTTTAGACATCTCTGCCTTTCTCAAATTTAGGCTGGGTGTGGAGTTGTTTTTAGATTCAGTTACATTTAAGAATGAAAACACCAAGACCCCACAAAACCAGCTGCCCCTCTTCATTCAGAGCTGGAAGTTGATGAATCGAAAATGCAGGTCCAGTTTCAAACAATATTCAGCACTCTTTGAACTACAGAGCTTAATCTGTTTGGTTGAACAGAAAAATAATTACAGTGATTTCATTACAGGTTATGAACAAAGGTATGCTACTCTCAGGTCTCTAGGCTAGCAGAGATGTGTTTTAAGATCCAGTGACTACAGGTTGAAGCTCTGGAATGGCAGAGTGGGGCAAATGTGCAGAGCCAGGGTATCCAGAGTTTGGAACATTTCACTCCTACTGCTACTGGGTTTTTTAAAACAAAATAGTTTTTATCTTTGTAGACCGTTGTAAAAATCTCTATTTTTTCAAAAGAAAAAAAAAAAAAGGAAAAAGGCACTAGCCGTGCTTATAATTTGAATATTATAGAAATCTACCATGAAAGGGCTATACTGAAATTACAGTGG
>JANHGB010052483.1:0-11855 GCA_026283785.1 Coracopsis vasa | reverse complement strand
CAGGTGCTGCCTGAGCACCCTGCAGGAGTGTGCGCCGAGCAGTAACCATGGAGATGCCTGCAGCTCCAGGGTCCGTCCTTCAGTGGATCTGCAGAGGAAAGGAAAGGAAAGAATGCTTTGAAGAAAAGCAAACTATTATTTGCAATCATCCCCTTCTTGCTCTTCATACGTATCTGTGCTCGTGCTTGGCTAACACTGGGTCTGCTCTGCCCTGAAAAAGCACAGTGGTGTATGGCCTCCAGGATGGGTATTATCAGTAGGCCCGTGCTGGTGGCAAACTCACCTTTGCTGTGGCTCATCCTTCCTTGCCTCTTGGGGGCAGCTCTGCTGGGCCTCTGTCCCTCTCAGTGGTTCCACAATGGACATCGACAGCAGGGGGAAACATGGGTGTCTCTGGGCAGCTTAGGGAGGGGAGCCTGCCAAGTCCAGTGAGAACTCGTTCATAGGCACTGCACATGTCTGTGGTTCCCATTAAGTGCCTTATTCAAAGGCACTTTAATGAGGTAGCTGATCTTGAGGATTGTACCCAGCTCTCCAGTACTATGATACCTAAGCATGTGATACCAAACTACAGCAGATATAGAAGGAGAATAAACAGGTATATGCTTTGCTAAACACAACTAAAATCTGTGTTAGGAAGAGATCAGCTTCATATAACAGTGAAAGATGTTGTTGTTCCCTGTCCATCCTTCAGTGATCCATCCTCAAACTACCCAATGTGGTAGCTGACCTGCTCCTGCTATTTCCGTGAAGTACAAGAGTACAAGTGGCACTTGCAAAATACACATTGTTCTCACAAATCACATATTCAAAGAGAGATCAGCAAGCTTTGCAAGGCCCATTACAAACAACAGCCCAACTGATGCCAAGTAGCCTGTGTGTAGTGGGCAGAGACACTCAACCATTTGCAGTACCTAAGAAGCTGGGATCCAACTGATGCATTACCATATCTAAAGGGAATAAAAAACCTTCAGTGCTCAACACTGCTTTCCAGTGTATTTCTAAATTGACCTGTGATACGTTATTTAGGAGCTCACATTATAGGTCCATTGTTCGTTTAGTGGTATTAGGACGGTGTTAGCTCAGGAGGATAAATACATCATCTTTCCAAAAATAAAACACTTAATGATTTTAACGTGACTTCTTGTTATTGACGCATTTGAATAGACAGTAACATCAGAGCACTACTCCTTTAAACCACTGGGGTTATTAGAAGACAGTTTCTTTTACCTTCCTTCCATCCTAACATATTTGCGTTCGCACCCGGATCGCTGTTTGCCGAGCACACTGCTGGAGCTCTGATTTACATTTTACCAAAACATCACGACTCCTTTCTTAGCCTCTTTACACCCACCTTGTTTTGCTCCAGTCCTGAATTACGGTGTTCAGCACTCTGTGTGTGATGGCAGGGTTATGCTCTCACTATGTGAGGAATATATAAGCCAGACTATATTAATTTTGGTGCTCCCCTGTTGCTCAGACACACCTTTTCTGTCCTTTCCCTTTCTGGTCAGATCGCTCTATCCTCATCACACCCAAGGTTTTCTCCCCTCTACTGCTGTGGAAGTTAGTGCCCACAGCCCTCCTGTGTCCCACTGCTCTCAGCCCCATGGAAAAGCCCTTCTCCTGGCACTCCCCATGCTGGGCTCTTCCAACTTCTGCGATGAGAGCATCCTTCAGAAAGGGCACAGCACTTCACAGGTCTTGCACAGCCACGCTGTAATTAAAATGGGCACGTGGCCATAACTGCCTTCTCAGACGAGAGAGAATACCTCAATTCTGCTTCCGCAGGGCTGGCAGAAAGTTCCCTTTTTGGGAACGGCAGATGAAGCCTCTGCCCCCCTTTCTCAAAACTAGGAACATTCACCTTGTGGCAGTCAGCCCCTGGGGAGTGTGACCTGGCCCTGTTGTGGTGAGGGGGCAGCTAAGATCCAGGGCTGCACAAACAGACATTTAATCTGAAACTCACCTGTTTGGACATACCTTCATGTATGAAGACTTAGGAATCCCAGTTCTCAAAGGACAAAGACTTTCACCACTAGCTTTCAATCCGCACCTTTGGGTTACAATCCCAGCTAATCGTGTTTAATTTTTCCATGTAAAGTTTTACTATAGCCCTATGGAAAATTAAAGTATCCCTTGGGAAACTGCTAATGCCACATCGCAGGCTTTGCTCCATCCATCTTCCTCCACGGCCTAGCACCCTATGGCAATTTCTCCCATGGGTCCAATATGCTGAAGATGGGTCAGCATGGCCAGGGGGCTAGCACACTCCCTGCCAGGGGCCAGGGCGGGCAGGCATCATTTCCTCACCATTTGGAGGTAGTTGGTAGCCATCATCCAAGCTTCAAAGAGTCAGGTGTCAGGCGAAGGTTCAGTCCCTGGTACAGGTCTGTGAGACATGGGGAATACTGTCCTGTTGGGATGCCGGGATGCACCTGGTTCCCAAGCATGTCTCCAAGTCGCAGTATGCCTACATATATGGCAGGCTTGTGATGAAAGTGTAATTGGCAGAAAACAGCCACTTTCTGGCTCTAAGCACAAAACAACTTTCTAAATCAACAGCAGCTTTCCCCTCATTTACTTTGGAAAGCGTGCTGACTTCTGAATTGTTGCAACCTGATGTAGACGATGTCTGAAATGAGTGTACCCCGCCCCAGCACGGCCAGACTCCATCAGCGTGTTGCAGCAGGACACAAACAGCAACGGGGTGGTACAGGAGGTTTTGCTCCTTTTACTGGTCACAGCATGCACAGCTGGGTGGCCCTGTGGCAGCCCCCCGGCAGGGTCCCCTCCAGCCAGGCTGGAGGCTACAGCCTGGATCCAATCGTGCTCGGTGGTGTGGCAGTCGGCAGCGGCCTGAACCCCTGTCCTCACTCCCAGCACCTGGAAAGGCTGTGGGAAGCGGAGCTTAGACGGGATCAGCCCTGGATGGCCAGATCAGTGGAGCATTAAGTAGTTTAGTTTTGCCCCCATGTGCCCCTTCTTCAGGCACTGGGAGGTCAGAATCTGGGCTGCAGGCAGGGCAGGAAGGGCAAGCAGGGCAGGCAGCAGGGGGTCACCGTGCCCCTGTGCCATGGGCCCCAACTATGGCCCCGTAGGCAGTAGGCAAGCAGCAGATCCAGCCCATGCTGTTGGTGAGGCCCAGAATGGCTAAGAGCTGCTCCAGTGCAGAAGCTCAAGCCTCAGCTGGCACCAGCCTGGCAGGAGGGGGCTGAGGCTGCCACAGCAAGGAGGCTCAACAGGAGACAGAAATGGTGTTATTGCAAGAAAAGCAGCCATGGGAGTTGGGCATCCCTTGGATAACATTTTTCCCTGTCTGCTGTGCAATAATAAATGTTAGCTGAAGTGCAGCCAGAGCTTGGCCCGAGGAGATGCAGACTCGCTGCAGAGAGTCTGAGGGGTGAAGTGAGAGTGATAAGGAGCCTGAAAAATAAGGCTGAGGAAGGAATGCTGGAAGAAATGAGTTGGGAAGAGAAGGAAAGGCTGAAGCAAAAGGAGATAAAAGGCTGCTTTGAAAGGAGCTGGAGCAGCTGCCCAGGGTTGAGGGCTGCTGTCAAATAGCCAAGGCTGGACACAGGGATTTGTTCCATGATTGCTTGGCCAGGCTGATCCTCCTCTTCACGGCTTGGGTCAGTGATTGCTGGGTCTGCCTGCATGGACATGGGTAACTCGCCCAGCTGAAGCCCTGGGGTCCATTGTGGGGCTGAGCAGGCAGGTAGAGTGGGTCAGGAGCTGTTTTGCTGCTCACAGCAGCACAGATACTTCTAGTGGTTCCAGTGCTCCCAATGCCACCAGCAATCCCAGTCATACTCATTGCTCCAACACTGTCAAAATAATCAGTCTCCAACAGTTTGTTTCTTTACATATTTTTAGCTTTTGTTGCCTTTAACTGAAAGCGCAACTTGTGCAAGTGTAAACATACACCAAATGGTGTCTTGAGGTAGGGTTACGGTGCGACGCATGAGGCACAGCTCACACAGGTTTTTCCTGGCTGGTAAATGGCATGTGATTGTCTATTGAGGGTTTGCTGAGTCCCACCATGAGGCTGCAGTGCTTATTCAAGTGGTGTGGAGTATAATCACACGCTTACCCCTAGAAAATAATGTAAACATATAACAATTTGTGTGATCATGTGGCAGCAAAGGTCTGTAATGGGAGTGTTTGGGAAGAGCTGGGAGCTGCCAGCACTGATGTCCTGTTGGTCCCAGAGAGTGCAGGGGACTGCTCACAGCAATGAAGTCTGGCACCAGGCGAGGCTTAATGTCAGCACACAAGGCTTCCTGGCAGAGATGCTGCTTCCCATGGAGCCCAGCTGGAGGCTGGCAAAAGTCAGGAGGTTTTCTAAGCAGGAGGCATTAAAAAAACTTTGGTTATGCTAAGTGGGGCTTGCCTAAACCAACAGTGGGCTTGTGTCCGGGGAAGGTGACACAGAACTTGTTTGACATTTCTTTGCTTCAGCCCATCACAGCTATGACATATTTTTTCCTTAGTATTTAATAAATAAAAAGCTAAACAAAACCAAGAACTCATGGATGTCTGTAAGGAGCTGGGCAGAGGAGGGACTCCGGCAGCAAATCTCTCCTAATAGTTTCAGGTCCTCTGAAAAGAATTATTTTTCTCTTGAATGCATTTGGTAAAGAAGCTTTGCTAGAACATAGAATTAAGCTACTCTTTTCTTCTTCTTTTTAAATGGTACTAATCAGCTTAACGCAATAAGAGGTGAAGCAAAGAATTTGCTTTGTAATTTTAGAAAACCTTGCAATCCTGACTTTGGTGTTGGATTAGCCAGGGGTGCCCTGTCTCTAAATCTGCTTCCTTTGCATCTGCAGGGTTGGAAGGTGAGAGGGAAGGACACATGGAGGAACACATCCTCCACCCGTCTCTGCTGGACATTCCCCGGGTAAGGGTCCTCAGGGACCCAATGAAGCCAGGACAGATGTGGAGAGCTTGAGGCAGCACCCAGTGCCCCAAGGTGCCACCCTCTCCCAGCACCTGGGGATTTAATCAGAGCTGAGCTTGATGCTCAAGGCCAAGAGAAATGTTTCACTGCTGGGGTTTGGGTTTTTTCCATAACAGGTTTTATGGTAAAGGTATGTCAGTGCCAAAGGGGAGATTTCCTGGTCCTGGCTCTGTTTGATTCTGCTATAATCAGGTAATCTGTTTCATTTAAGAAAAGTTTGACTGCAATTATTCCATCCTGGGGTCTGGACATGAGCTTTTGTACATTTTGTACACTTCAAACTTACTGCGCTTGAAGCACAGCCAGAATCCCTGTCCTGAACTGCAGCATCCCTCTTTTAAAAGTCTGTGCACCAATTCTCTTCTAACACTTGTTATATAGGGCACTCAGCTCCTTGGTGGCCAGCAGGGTGAAAAAAACCCCTGATACTTAAATAAGATCTGCCTATAAATATGAATGCCTGCAATGGAGCAGAACAGCCCGGGGGAGCCAACCCACCTCCCCTTCACCGTGTTGCTGCAGCCCATACATATGCATTCTCGGCTTCTGGCATATTTATAAACCCTCGATATATGCATAGCTATACAAGAACAGGGTCAGCCACCAGTCCTTTGCCAGGCTGCAAAGCCTGGTAAGGTGTGCTGCAGCGGCGCGATAGGGGCTGGGTATGCGCGATATGGCGCTGAAACCCAGCACTCAGGACCAGGGCTGTCCCACGCAAAGCATCCCAGTCTGGGCACAGAGAGGTGTCTGCCTGAGTTGTCAAGTGTGGTTCTGGAAAAAAGCCCTGTGTGACACTCGCAGCCCGCTTGGGAACAGCTCACCCCCGAAGTGTAAAACTACATTCCCAGAAAAACCGAACATGCTGCAAGTGGCTGGGAAACACAAGTGGCAGGAGGTGGCTCTGAGCAGCTATTTTAGTGTTTTATTTTAAAAACAGAGGCAGTGAGTGCCCCTGGCAGAGCCAGAGATGCCAGCGTTTCCTGCCAGCATTTCAGAAAAACGTGTTGAAGAAAAGAGAGGAAAAAAACCCAGAAAGATTTCTACTTCCTTAGGAGGTTTGCAAATGTAGTCTTTGGAGGACCAAGGATGCTGATTAACTTGAACAAGCAGACAAAGACCCTGACATCAATTAAATACTGCTGATGAGGTGAGGTCAATAGTAATTATAACCTGCTCATATCTTCACGCATTATAGATGTGTTTAATCTTTTCATGAAAGGCTTTTTACTGAAATTATGTGGTATAATAATTTCCTACAGTGTCCTGTTTCTAATTAAGTGGTTGGAAAGGCAGTGGATTGCACTTAATCGTCTCTGCTTCAGTTAAGTCCTTGATAAAGAAATACCTTTGGGGTTTTTGTGGGTTTGTTTTCTTTTTTTTTTTTTTTTGAACTGTAGGCTTTTAGATGGCTTTGGAAATAGAGATCACACTTATATCAGTATTTCTATACCCTTTCCAAATATGAGCTTTAGAGCAAATGACCATGACTGTGGGATAGCCATACCTTTGTGTTTTTAGAGGGAAACCCATTTTCTGTGTGTTTCTGGCTTTGCTTGATGCTCACTGAGTACCAGGTTAGTGTAAATGCTAGGAATGCAAAAGACATCTGCTCAGCAATTAATCATCATTGGTGTGCCTCTGTGGGGTGCTAGGGCCCTGGGGCCACAGCTCCGCTGCAGGACCTGCTGTGGAGCAATGCTCCTTCCCGGGTGGCTGGAGGCATCATGCCGTGGGGAGCAGGGGCCTGCTGCCAGATCACCCCAAACTCGCCTTGGGGTGAAGGGGGTGGGTATATTGGGGAACTTGGCAGTCCAAAGCTGGTGTTGCCACTATCATTTTACATTGCCAGGAGCGGGGAGGCAGGTCTGTGCTCTGCAGGGACAGCCTTGGGGGGAGAGGGGTGGCTCCAGACAAGCTGGGTACAGCTTCAGCTCTGTAACCCTACAGCACATTCCAGAGGCTCCTGGCTCTACTGAAGCAACGTGATGGTAACGGAGACAACAGGCTGGTGCGAGAGGAATGTCATATCTTAGAGCTGCAGAGGGAGCTCTGGCTTCCAGCTGCTCAAGTTTTCTCTATCACATTAGAATCTCGTATGAAGGAGCTCTGATTCAGGGACTGTTCAGGTCTGTTTTCGCATTGAGCTTTTCCATCCAGTACTAAACCCACTAAGAAAGATCACAGGTTTTCCCCTTTCCCTATCTGGCAAGGGCAGTGCTGCCTGTAGCACAGCAAGCCCTGGAAACCAGAGCCCACAGCCTGCAGCAGGTGCAAGGAATGATAGCACCAGGAGCTGTTTGAGGACAGAGGAGGTGCCAGCCTCTGCCTCCATGATGGGCATTTCTAACAAATGGCCATGCAAAGTGTGCTAACAAACTTCTTTAAACCCAGGTGTGAAATCTTACTGTTTTAACCTAGTCAATTAAGAAACAACATGACAGCCTGCAGCTAAAAATAGCTCTGGAGCAGTGGCAGCAGTGGGGTTTGGGAAGATGTTTTGAAGGGAGGCTGGAAAACTGGGAAGTGTTGGTGAGGAGGGGGGTCCACCGGTTCACGCTTCTCTGCCTGAGCTCAAAATGAAGCCAGGAAAGGTAATTCAGCTCCTCTGTCGCTCTGCCAGCTAGGAAATCTCTGCTGAGAATTTATAGCTAAGGTGAATGGGAGCAGAAGTGGTGGGAAGGGGCAGGACTGAAGTGCTGGGCACGGGTCTCCTCCTTTGCTGGCTCTCCCAGGGCATGTCAGTGGCTCGTGCTTCTCATCCTCAGCTCCTTTGACAGAATCATAGAATGCTTAGGGTTGGAAAGGACCTTAAGATTCGACCTTAAGTTCCAACCTCCGTCCCGTGGGCAGGGACACCTCACACTAGATCATGTTGCCTAAGGCTCTTTCCAAGCTGGCCTTGAACATCGCTAGGGATTGAGCATTTATCACTTCTTTGGGCAACCTGTTCCAGTGCCTCACTACCCTCACAGTAAAGAACTTCTTCCTTATATCTAACCCGAGCTTCTTCCCCTGTTTAAGTTTAAACCCATTGCCCCTTTTTCTATTGCTACAGTCCCTGACGAAGAGTCCCTTTTTGCTTATTTTCCAGAAGCTATGAGAGGATTTGTCCAAAGCATCAGGTACCTTATGCAGGGGAAGGAGTTGTCTGTTGACATTGCCTGGAGCATCACTGCTTGTGCTTAGGGCACTGGGGAATTGGAGGGCTGTGCCGGCACCCTGGGCTTCAGAATGACTGCCAGTGCTGCCTGACCAAATCAGGCCTTGTGTCATCATCTGTGTCATCATCTAGAAGCTGTTGGATGGGAGACTGAGCCTCTGCTCCCACATAATGAACCTAGTCTGTCTACCATCAGGTTTCACACTTCAGCCAGACACTGAGCTCAAGTAGGCTGGGCTGGAGCTTGTACCCCTTCTCTCCAGCTGCCCTTGGCATCCCTGGGACTCACTGGTTAGGATGTGCTAATGTGGTTTTTGGACTATGTTCATTTAATGGTCACTTGGCACCAAGACAAATGTATGAGATTTGTTGGAGAAAGTTTATATCCCAGTTAAGTGGCTTTTATGGATCCAGACTATCTGAGAAAGCTGATGCAGTGGTTAGTGCTTTAGACCGAGTGCTTTGCTGCTCCATGGACTTTGGGGCATCCCCATCACTCCTCATCCCCTTCTCCCCTGCTGGCACTGTTCTCATAGCCCAGGGAAGGGCTGAGAGGAGAAGCAGATGCTAAAGGCACCAAGGCTGAGGTACAGTGGTTACCAGAGAGAGTGAAATACTTGCGGTGGCTTTGACGAGCACTTAGGAGAGGCAGGGAGTAACCAGCCAGGCTTGGGGTGTCCTGCAGAGGAAAATGCTGGTGCTGCAGCCTTGGCACCTCTCAGGAGGTGTTGCTGCTGCCTGCCCGCCTGACTGCACCACTTCCCGAATAACCAGCTCCTGACACGCCAGATGCACGGGGACAGTGAGTAAAGCACCATGGATTGTTATGTGAGCAAAGACAAGCAATGAGAAGTTCTCCGGAAGTTATTAAAATGGAGCAGTGCCAGCAGCCTCCAGCGCTCCCTTGCCTCTCATCAGCAGTCACAACAAAGTTGAAATAATAGCACACATCTCTCCCTGCAAGCCATGAGACATCAAGTCACAAGGAAAAGGCTGAGAGCAGCTCCTCAAAGCATGTGCTGCTTGTTTCTCAGCATCCCAGCTTTCCTGGTGACTGAGTAACTACGGCACCAACATGCACTGGGCTGGAGGGAAAATAAAAGCTGAGGTCTTTCCCTTTTCAAAGCCAGAAAGGCCCTTCACCAGCCACAGCAAAGCCCATTGAAACACCTGCAGTGTCCATGCCATCCCTAGAACCTTTTCTGCACAGTTTCCCCTTGTTTTGAGGGCAGGTGCTTTCGGCTGGGCTCAAAAGGCTCCGTGGGGGTAACGAGGGACAAGTCCTGTCCCTTCATGTGCTGACCACGGCAGCCTCAGTGTAAATGGTGGCACTGTCACGTTCTGGACCCTGCAGACACTGCAAGTGTTGCTGGCGGAGAGGCTGAAATGCCTCCTCATTCCCTTCCTTTCCCTTTCCCTGCTGGTGTGCTGTGTGTGCTGTGCATGTGTGTGTTTGCTGTGTGTGCTGAACTCACAGTGCAAGTTCTGCAAAATAAAATCCATGGTATGCATCTCTTCACGCAGCTACCTAAATGCTTCTTTCACCACAGCCTTGTTCCTCCCCACTCCCAATAGTTGTTTTCTCTGCTGACTTGGCCCAGCATGCAGAGGAAAAGACAAGCCCCTGAGCTGGTTGACCTTCTCTGCCAGCACGAGCATGAAAGGGGACAAAGTCTTGTCACACAGCACAGATCTCCCCTCAAACAAGGCTGCTTTCTTCTCCACGGGGCTAAGGATAAACTCATGCTAGTTAAAAGCAGCTGGCAAGCACAGTCATTTGGAAGGGCTGTATGCCCAAGGCTGCAGACAGCTCCTCACAGCCAGGGACACACAGGTTTTGTGCCACAGCCCTCGCCAGCCTGCTCCGACTCAGGATGTGCCCACCCTGGCAGTGCCACGTGTTCCATAACCAGTGCATTTGTGCTGGGTTTGCTCCTCTCCTGCCAAGCCCAGCCGTGGGAGTGAGCTGAGATCTGGGCTGTGCCTCCGCGATGCACCCAGGCTGCTCTGAGCAGCCGCAGAACACAACCAGATGGCAGAGGGGCTGGCTTGGCAAACATCCGCCTGAGTGGTATGAAGGCAATGGAGAGGTCCAGGGTTTGAGCTCCAGGCTGGAAGCCCAGACCTGGTTTGTCCTGCAGCACCCATGTGCATCACCCTGAAGGGAGCAGGGGTGGTGGGTCTGGGGATGCTAGCAGGTAGTGACAGGCAATGACTGTTCTGTTCAGCTGCACACCACAAACCCCTCGTCCTGTCTCAGAGTGGAACCAATATGCCACTCTTCTACCTTGCTAGAGATTAAAGTTGCTCTCTGCTGCCTGTGCATGATGGTGCACCAGTGCCCCTGCCTAAATGGTTTGAAGTGACCCTCCTTGCTCAGCACCTGGAACTGCACATCTATCTCCAGATTGCACTGACATATTTTTACATTAAAGTCTGCAAATGGCAATTTGTAGCCTGTAAGCAGGGGAGGAATCTTCAGGATCAGCTGATATTTTTCAAGTGAGAGTCCAAGCAGACCTACGGGAGGGGGAGCAGTGCCAGCCCTGACGCATCCTTCCTGCATAAACTGAACAGTGTTACAGGGACCTTTCTTTCTTTTGTTGCTGTTGACTTTTCTTTAAAAAGGCATCTCGGAAATTATCTCCTTCACCTATGGAGGGTGGTTCAAAAGGTTTCATGGCAACTGCATCTGCATTACACCTCATCTTGCTGGATTAAACCTGTTAACAACTTTGCAGGTTTGGAGTCAATTAAAACGGCATCAGACTCAAATCAGTTTCAAAGCAGAGATCTTGAAAACCACTGGCAGCCTGACACACTTCTCCATATGTTATATAAAGTAACAGTTTGCAATATGAGCTGGCAAATATCATATACTATAACTAATAATTAGATGACACTGAAATATGACTCATTTTGAGTGATCTCATATGCATATTTAAACCCTTAAAAGTATTACTAGGAAAGAAAAGCAAAAGCTTCTCAAGGAGCCCTGGCCTGGTGGGCATGCTGCTGCAGCTCCTGGTTGGGATTTCCGTGTGTACAAGAGTGCACAACTTGGATCAGCCTCAGCGTCCCAGGGGCCTTCTGGGGGTGTACAGCCTGGTTCAGCCCTAGCATCCTTGGGGAATTTCTGTGGGTGCACAGCCCAGATCAGTCCCAGCATCCCAAGGGATTTCTGGGGGTGTGCAGCCTGGATCAGACCCAGCATCACTGGGAATTTCTGGGGGTGTATAGCCCAGATAAGCCCTGGCATCCTGTGGGATTTCTGGGGGTGCAAGCCTGGCTCAGTCCGGTGTTCCGTGGGCTTTATGAGGGTGCACAGCCTGGTTCATCTCCAACATCCCACAGCCTCTTAGTGCCTTGTGCTGAGAAGGTGCCCTTGCTGCTGCAGGTGAGGTGCAGTACATTCAGCTCAAGAGGCACCAGTATGGACAAATCAAGCAGCTGCTGTTTTGACAGTATTAAGCAGGATGAGAAGGATCTCAGAAGATACAGAAAAAACATAGAAAATTAGTAATTCAGTGCACTTTGTCATGGAAGAATGAATCTGCTGTCCTTATCAGGCTGGGACTCTTCCCTCCCATCAGCTGGATGCAGACCACCTGGGCTGCTCCATGGCTTCAGCCTGTCCTGCCTGCAAGTTGATGGTGCAGGAGGAGCAGAGCTGGCAGCTGCTGCTGAAAGTGCCCTGGCTCCAAAATCCAGCTGGGAAACACCGCACCC
>JANHGB010052482.1:0-68307 GCA_026283785.1 Coracopsis vasa | reverse complement strand
AAGAAACACACAAATTCCATTATACAGGTATGAGAACTAGCTAAAGAGAGAATGGAACAGAGGATGAGATCCATTTTGAGTATTTTAGAAAGATGTATTATCAACAACACAGGATAGCATAGCTCTAAGTGCAGAAACAGGTTCAGTCTTTTAATACAGTACCCAATATTTCATTATGCATATTTGGAGAACATCAATCTAGACTGACCCAAAACTGAATTTTAAATAACTCCAGAAATGTTAATTATATTCATAAGTTCAGCACCAAGATGTCAAACAATCTTCCAAAGGACCCTAGAGTAGAGAGAGGTGCATTTAGCAATCCCAGAGCTCCTATTCCTATCAGTCATTTGTATCCTGCGGCTACATCAACTGTAAATCTCTTAAACACAACCAACCAAACCCCAGTGTATGCAAGAACATATTGGTAGTTACAGATCCCTTAGAATCAGGATGCCTAACACGAACACATTTAGTGCACAACAAATAATTTTTTAATGTCATTGATCCTAGATTTTTTTTAAAGCTACTTTCTGTTCCTTTGACAGATGCGTTATGCTGCATTTCATTACTTTCTCTCCTTACCTCGTTCTTCTTCTGTTTTAGATAAGTGATGAGGCTTTCAGGAAAGATTAAGTACTGGCAGGCAAAGCAATGGCCCAAACACAGTTTTAATTGGAACCTCAAATCCTGTGGAAAAAATAAGAAATAAAACCATTAATAATTTAATTTTACTAGCAGATGGAGTGAGTTCACGTATTCTCTTTTAGGCAGCCTTTACAATATTCTTCATGTTTGGTTTCAACAGGTATGCAATCCATTAGTCAAATCATGTTAAAAATAAAATTATTAGCACAAGATTTCAGTGAGGTATGCGTAGATGCCAAGAAATGCTGATGTGAGTAGTTCTCATCTAGAGACACAGTTCACTGATTACTAGTAATACATCAGAATTTACCTGATTAAGCCTTAGGTCCAAAAAATGCTTTCTTCTACGAAGCCTGAAAATCTTCCCATTGCAGTATTACATTCATAGCACTGTTTTTTCATGCTGCTACAATATGCTCTTTGCCCCATGAATGCGTGACAGAGGGCAGCCATTACACAGCAATATGACTCAAATGCAACTAAGACATAACGCTAAACAATTCAAGCTTCAAGACAAAAGATAGTGGAAAAAATTTCATTTCTCCTGAGATTGCAAAGGCTCTAAACATAAATACTTCCATAAGAGAAAACTATAAAAGCAATTTTTTCAGAGAGTCAGAGGTTATTCATTGTAGTATTGGGCAAGCAGCAACAAAATAACCAACAAAATAAAACAACTCAGCATATGAGTAACTTGCTTCTTTCTGAAAACAAGACATTCTTGTGTTAGTAATTTTAACTCAGACATACAGAACAAAAAAGTCCCAGATACATCACAGAATAGCTCTATTTTTTTTTCTGATACATTCACTTTGCATTTTAAAAGATGATAGGCTCAGATTCTTATAGATAGTAAATGGCATTAATACAATTATTTCAGTGGATAAGCAGTAACTTCCACAAGTAACTAAACTGACCAACGGAGCTGAAATTGTCTTAAGTTCTCATAGCTATACTGGGGAGGCTGCTTTTCATTTTCTTACTTTGCTATTACTCTACAGCAAGTATATGTAAATTTAATTTGGGGTTACAATCAAATTTATGTACCATGACCTCAGTCACACTACTCCACTGGAATTCAATAGCTATTTTGTAGTAGGCAACAAGTTATCAATAAGTGTGTTCAATTACATACATTGCTGTTATTTAATGCAGCAAATATATCTAAAGCCCATGTAGAAAGTGGCATTTGGAATTGCTGTAAGACCATATATTTACAAAAGCTCCTTTCATAATAGTGGTTTGGATGGGTAGTGCATTTATTTTTTATTGTTTGTTAATTGCAGGATGCAGGATGCTGTGGGGGTTTTAAAGACCAGACTGATGTTTATGACTAGAATGGGAGCCAGTATTTTTATTAAATTTTCTTTTCTATAAAATTAATTTGCTGATTTTTTTCTCTGAACATTCCATCAGAAGCATTTCTTAGGATGAAGAGGGAATTTCTGGTCAAAATGAGGATAAATAAAAACGGAAAATCTAAGTTCAAGTCTCTAGTCTGGCCAGTGTTGGAGAAAATCTTTCCTTTAATTAAAATCTTGATTTCTGAATTCCACTCATGACCTAATCCATGTAGCTGCAAGAAATACAAAACTGTAGTCCATACTCAGATTATCTAGTCTATAGTTTCCTTTCAAGAATTGATTATCTCAAGGCACAATGTGTACATGACAGTCTACTTGCACACCTGCTCAAGATGGAAAGCGGAGGCAGTTTCTTTGCATGGCATAAAGAATGTGCCAACAAAATCTGCAAGAACAAGATACCCATGTGCCATGTGCCCACAGTGACCTCCCAGAAATCAGAAGCCAGCAGACTGCAGCACTGAGGCACAAAAGTGGCTGTGTTAGAGCCAGTGCAGACCAAGCATGGCTGATGAGGCATGGTTAATAACCTTTGCCTTCCGGCAAATCTGGGCATATTCACTAGTATAAGTGTCTGCATCAGGCTCCCCAGTATTTCTATCTGGTCTATGTTTTCAGGATCTTTTCCACTGCCCAGGTATGTCCACCGTTCCCTCAGCCTAGTGGAGAAAAAGACAGATGTTATTGCTTTATTAGGTACAAAGGCAGATGAAATAGGTACTAGATGAAGGCTGTCATGAGTACTGCCAATTAATTTCAACTTACATAGAGCTGAAACCAAAGCAGAGGCAGTCTACCCTGTCAGCTTCAAAGCAAAAGTCCTGACATACAGATAATGACATACTTGTGGATTCCCAATGCATCGCAGATGGAAAGCAACTGATGCTTGATATTGGCACCTGAGCCTTAGAAATGTTTTGAGGCTTATAAGACTGGGGTTTTTTTTCTCCTGAAATTCAGAAATGAGCTTGAGGGAAAACCAGGCTATTTCTTCTTGAAAACAACTCTCAGTCCAAATATCGCTCTTCCACTTACTCCTCCATCAATAAATAATTTTAAACACAACTACTGGGCTTCTCTGTGACCATTTCAAAAATATCTTGGAACCTGCAAGCTCTCCAAGCAGCACTGCTCCTTTTAGCACAAAGAAACGTTTAAGTCAGTCATTCAGGACACAGTCATTCAAAGACATTACCAAAGTTTCACAGAAGGTAATTTTAGAGCCTGGTGTTCTAAATGAGACCCAGATCCTAAGTCCCTGCCCAATTTTCAAAATGTATTCATTTGCTTATGGAGCTATAAAAACAAAAATACAAAAATAACAATCACCACAATAACCATCATTATAGTTTTGTAGCACAGCCTGATCTTATCCTGAGCAGTAAAAGCAGGACAGAGTAGCTGTTAAGTCCCCTCTAGAAATATGTGAACCCCTGGGGCATTCAGATTTTGTGCTGTATAAGAAGCACACGAACACTCTGGTTGGGGTCCAGGAGAACAATGATTGAAAAAAAAATCAAAACTGTTGAAAAGCTTGGCTATAAATATACTAATTGATGCTTCAGGCGTAGAAAATTCAATAAAGTGGTGAAGTATACAGTAAAACAAATCTCACAACGGTCTTCAAATTAATTCACATTCACAGAAATGTCATAAAGATAACTTCAAGAGAGGGGAACAAACTACACCAGACTAACAAACTAAATATTTATTTAGAGAGTAATGGCATTGCCCGATTTACTGCCAGCACATTCTGTGCTGCTCAAGCTGCTGCTTTATAATCACCACGTTTTTCAGCATTTGAAAGAGGGCCACACCTCACCAAACCACACTTTACTATGATATTAAATTTATTTTAAGTTTACCCTACCATGATGAATATGTGCTTGGAATGGAACAAGAGAAGAAATGACAGCATCTCCTCCATGGCATGGTTTGTTTAAGAATACACTTGAAAGAAAGAGTACGTGAGAGCTTGACATGTCCTTGGGGTTTGATTAAAAGCTCGTGAAATAAAATAATTCAGAAAAGACAGCTCTGACTTTAACCACCACTGGGGACAAGAGATCTTTCACTTAAGACATGTCAGTCATTCACAGGTATAGCTGAAATCATACAGAATAAATATTTTAAAGCCTGGTGATTTAGATACAAACCCCTAACAAGACAGACCCTGTGGGTCATATAAAAATGCCACAAAAGTTTAACTGCGGTTTCATTTTTCATTATAATAGTAAGCTAAACCTTAAAAACATATCCACTTAATATTGATAATATCAAATGATAAAGAAAACTACAATTTAGGGGGAAAAAAAATCCAGGAGGAGAGATATAAAACCCCATGTAGAATATGATTATTTAGTAAAGAAGAAATCTTCCCCCCCCAGGCTGCATCTATCTAATGCTACATCTGGGCATGTAGCTCTGTAGCAAAGGTCTGAGTTTATTCAAAGGTAATAAGTTCGTAATGTAGACTATTTTATGTTTTATATAATGCTGCCTTTAAAGTGTGTGTATTTCATTAATAATATTCTTTCCCAGGCTTCAGAGTCTGTTCCACTTTTGTGAATTCCCTTTATTTCCTTTCTGACAGTGCTACAATTTACCATCTATAGAGATGAAAAGCCAGCTGTAACTTGCATTAGAATATATATGTATAAATATATAAACACAATTTACATGAGCTCTCATCTCACCCAAAGTTACCTTCAGCAATTTCTTTACAACAGTAATGAGATTGACCCAAGCATGAGACCATAGTATCTGGAATGCAAAACATCTCGTTACGTGAACAGCAGAACTGACAAAAGTCTAGTTCAGAGTCTAATTTTTTTTCTTCTGTGTAGATGCTTTGGCATCCAGGTTGTTCAGGATTGAAGTTAAAATTTTGCCAAGTGCAAACACTGATCATGTTTCTCTCCTGTGTGCAGTAGATGGCATCTAATAAAGAGCATAATCATGCTACAGCCTCAACTGGAACATACATAAAAACTGCTGACAGTGGTGCAGTCACTGAACCCTCAAGTGTTGGCAACTACTTGGAGGACTGTCAGTTTGCAGGAGCTCGCTGTCTTTGAGATCTCTGTCTCTCTGTGAAATGTGTTTCAAAATAGTTTCAAAAGTCACCAGGGCAAAACCAGACAGATGTAAAGCACAAACCTTGTTTCCTTAGCAAAACTAAAAGAACAAAACCATATTGCATCTTAGACAGTTTCTGACTGGAAGGAATGAACTAAAAGACCAATCAGAAAACTGCATTAAAATGTTGTACTATGACAGAGTGTGCTTAGTTGTGACAGTGAAGTCCTAAAGCACTGGAAGTTAAAAGAAGCTTAGATGTTGACTTTAGCACAGGTAGGGTTTTGCCCTGTTTCTATCTGCACAAATATAGAAAGGATAAAACTGCACCAGCTTTTAGGCATAGAAGATCAGTAGGACCCCAAAATTCTAAATCGTTCAGACTCTCGAAAAAAATCTACCTTTTAGAGAGTCATCATCCCTGCTCTCAATGGAATTGCTGAGAGCAAGAAAGAGACTTTGTTTTCTCTAGGAGGAGAGGTGTGATGTTCAGATTATTTGAGAGCTCACTGTTAACACAAATACAGCTTAGGTTATGAATATTGAGATACTGTGACTCAAAGTCAGGATCACTGCTGCTGCTCCTTGTATAATAAATTCTACAATAGAATACTTGACATTACTTATTCTCAAAGTGATATTTACTGTTTCTATAAGCCAGCTTATAGCTTCTATTTAGCACCTGCTAGATGTGGGGATTTTTTTGTTGAATTGTTTAACAAATACAAAAGAAAACAGGAGATTTGTCACATGCTTTCTTTTGTATATTTGTATTTGTTGAAATTAGCTGTAACAGTGCTTTTGTATTAATAACAAGCCCATTAGTAATAAGACTAAAGTGATTAGAAGATAGTCTTTTTGTCTTTATCAAGCACGGATGTCAGCTGAGACTGTACATTGTTGTTCAAATTGCATTCTCTAGTGCAGAGAGTGTCATGATTTTGACAAGCCTAAATATGCATGGCTTCCTGACAGAAATGAAAACAACTCCAAACATGGGTATTCTCCAGCTGAGGAAAGGTGTTTACAGACAAGAAATTTAACACTAATAAAGCAGTTAAAGCTCTGAAGATATTTTTCTAACCCACAAAGTCTTGATTTGCCACATTCTTGTCTCTCACATCCTCTCTCTTGAAAGACATTCCTTAATTTGTTCTGAAATTTACACCCTATTTTAGCCCATAATAGGTCTTCAGACAGAGTTTAAAGCACATTGTCATTGTGCTTAAGGATCTTTCACAGTGACATACTATTAAGATTTTCTATCAATTTTCCAGCCTAGATCAAAACCAGCCTCCACAGACCTCGGAACACTCTCCAAATTCAGGCTGCTTATTCCAGAACAAATATCAGTTTTGGTTTTTGAACACTAATCCCTTTTCTGCTAAGATATTAAAGGCTGACTGAAAGCCTGCTTCATGGTGCTTTCATTACTGCAAAAAAAATGTGCTACTCTTCTTTTCCTGCTTGTGCTCTCTTCCCTTCAAAGTGCTTACATCCTTCTACCTCAGAAGTATCTTCAGTCTTATTACTATCAATAAGTAAATTGCTTTCAATAACAACCATTTAATTGAAATTTTGCTTAGGCTGCGTCTGAAAAATGAATTTCCAGCAAATAAATGGATGTTATTAGTTAGCTATTCCACTCTGTTACTTGCTGTTATGACAACCTAAACACATAGCTATGCTACTTCCTACTCAAAAGGTCTCAGCAATACCATGTGAGTACTTAGTTAAGCTTTTAATTCGTTTGTTGTTAGTTTTGTTCCTCTGAAATTTCCTCATTAAGTTATTGCAGGGAGCTGTGTTTGCACAGCAGAGGAGAAAATGCAAGCTCTTGATTGCATTCTTTTAATACCCCTTTTATCTTTAAACTAGATAATTAGCATATTAATTAACTAGATATAGCACTCACGATCCTACAATTAGCTGTGGATACCACATTCTACTGATTTAGTGTAACGCCATTTGTACTTACATCATAATATCTTCAGTTAACTTTGCTCTGATATGTCAAGCATTTCAGAATTAAACCGAGTATTGTAACATATCTTAATGGCAAATATCCAAGTGAACTTTTTTGTACTTTGTCAAAACATTCCAGTCACGGCAAAGAAATACACAAGGCTTATTAATTACCTAAGAAATTAAACCCCATTGCCCCCACATATTAAAAGCTTATTCCTTTTCTATTTTTTACCATAGAATCTTTTATTTGGCTTTCCCAGACCTAACTGTTTTTCTTGGTAATCTCCAAACTTCCAGTAAAATAAAATACTTATACACCACTAAAAATTTTAACGGGGAAAAAAAAAAAACACAAACCCACCAAAACTAAAACCCAACAAACTGTAAATTAAATGAACAAGGATATTCCCTGTCCTGACTCAATCTGCTGCTAAGGGACAGTATGGCATTACCAGAAGCTCATTGATAGCATCCACCAACACTGCTAGCATCTGTCTTCTCTCCTGCTCATGTGCCTAGTGTTATGCATGGTATGGCTGTAATCACACCAAGAAACCTACACAACTGAAGCTCTTAACCTTCTAAAGCACATCACTGGAACATGAAAGCAAAGTCACATTTTTTCATAGGAACAAGAATCATGCAAATCTCCTGACTCAACAGCTAAAACCAAAGGAAATGTGTTCAAGCTTCCAACAATTGAGGTTGCCGATATTCTGTGGTTCACACTGGAGATACCAAAAAATCAATGTACAGGTGTGGGTACAGAAGCAGAGAGAAAAAAAATACACAAAACCTCATACCACCTACAGGCATTACTCTGCCAAGGAATTGTCTCCATCAGGTTGCCCGATAGCAGCTCCAGGGCCTGACTGGTAAAAAAGCAACCAGCTCAAATGCACCACATTTCTGGTCTGTTAATCACACCAGGCTGCCCTTGACCTCCAGTGATTTTTGTAAAGTGCCTGCACAGTTGCTGCATCATGATAATCTTGCTGATCTGGAGAAAGGGCAGCCTCTGTATGTCATGAAGCACAGTGACTGTACGACTGGTTCACCTTTTCAGGAGCTGTGCAAAACAGAAGGAGAAAACAGCTATGACCTCATCCCAAACTGTGTCTTCTAAAATGGTCTCAGCTGGGAATGGACACTCCAGGTGTGAGTATTTCAGAACAAACTATCTCAGCAATAACTTCATAATGGAACAAATTCTGGTTCACAGTGAAATAAAAATACTTTGCACTTGCAGGGTTAGTTCACTAGGGCTTGGTTCACAATGGTCAAAACTTTAGCCAATAAATATCTAATAACAATTTCAGTATAAGTGCTTATGTTCAGTGAGTAAGATTCATCTCCTGGAGTGGTAACGTTACACTTGTTGTAGCTGAGCATTTTATTATACAAAAAATTCATTTCAGTGCAACATTGCAGTAATGCCCTCATAAAACTATGGTAGCCTAGATCTATGTTTTCACATGAACTGAAAAGAATACAAATCTTTATAACACAAGTCTGAGAGCCTGAATACAAAATATGTATCTAAGCACAATACTGACTTCAATAAGGCTATTACAAGACCTACACTGGAGAGAGAGCACTTCTACACTGCAGTTATTCCCAACAGTTTCTAACACATGAAAAGCTCTGGTCTCATAAAGCGTGGCACACATCTGCCCAGTCTGCAGCACTGTTTTCCTTCCCCTGTCGTATAACTCTCCTCAAGTCCTCTGGACTTGGGCAAAAATCCAAAGCAATTTAAGAAATGAAAAGATGAATTACATGCTTTCCTCTTACCGTTTTTCTATCTTTGCAATGGTCTATTGATATTAACAGGTGTTTATGAAGTCACATATATAAGACAACAGTATTTCGTGCTGGCTGTGGCCTTGTGGGAATGTACATAATTTACATTACATTTTTTATCTGAGAAACCTAGCAGACCTGGACATCTTATATTCAGTTTCATATAGACATTGATGTATTGGGTGATTTACAGTGTGTATACTTTGCATTTGTTTGAAATATCTCTGACAAGTAGGTATTTTTGAATTAGTGATCTAAAGGTTTTTTTATGATATAATTATGAGCTGGAGGCTGAATTTTTAGAAGTGATTTTGGTGGTAGATTTGCAATTCAAAGAAGTTACTTAAATTAACAAAAATGCCCTAAAAGAACAGCTGTCTACCTGACTGATCCAAGAAAATGAACACTGAAAATAAACAGCTGCCCTCTAGAAGACTATGTGATAAAACTAATCACTCTTTGCATAATGTATTTATTTTCCCCTGTGCTTATAATACACTCGGTGAACCTTCAAAGCTATAACTATTTACACGTAACAGACATCCCAAGCATGGGAGTTCAACTCAAAATAGGATTTCAATAGCCTGACTACAGCAAATCCAGATCTCTTACAGAAATCAGCTCTAATTGTTATAAAACACTCCAAAACTTTATTTTTTAATATTTTTTTTAGTATCAACAAATCCTTTTTAAAATGACCTTTCTGCTAAAATATGAATGTTCTCCAAACAGTACAAGGCTACCGTTCTACTGCCATTATCAGAACAATGTATTAGGACAGGAAAACAACAGTACATATTTAAAGTTGCTGGGATAAATACCCCCCCATGCTATACAGAGAACTTACAAAAGTCACTAAAATTAACCAAGTAATGTCAGTATCAAGTACCTAAGATGTCTCAGCTATGCCTTTTTCACTTTCAAAAAGCTAAATGAAAGCACAGATAGAAATAAGGATGCCTCAAAAAATATTTAGGGTTTATCCCACGGGATTAGCTTTAGCTGCAGGTATTTTCATAGCCATGAGGACCAAGATTAAGACAGAACACAGAGTCTTGGTTGTGAAAAAACACTGTGTGACAAGTAAAATAAAGTGTCTGAAAACAAATCGATTTCCCTCTTATCATGTCCATCCATGGAAGGTGGGATGTCCTTTCCTCTGGGCCCTTTTTTCACTGCAGCAATGGTCAGTGGCTTCTACCACTGAAATCTTCCAACCATCCCAACAGCATGCAGGACTTTCTTGTAAAGCCTTCTAGCTTCCAGGCCTCCCAGGTCCTCTCAGCCCTGCCACCATGTCATACAATCTGCAAAATGACTAAGTATTTTTGTTCTCAAGATCTGCTCTCTCCAGGGGCTCAGTCTCATTCAGCAGCAAAATCGAGGGAGAGAGGCCTGATGCTCAGACATACCCTCCTAAGTGCCATGCACAGTCCCTACGGAGTACAGCTGAACAATTGTGTCATTTGTCAGACTTAGCATTTTACTTGTATCTGTCTATAGGTCTTTATCAGGACTGCTCACAAGCAGCTGTAGGATTCATGGGCCAGAAAGGCCATAATAAGCAAACATATAATATTTACTGTACTTCAATTACTAAACTGGACAGCTTCAGTTTATGCTAATTTATTAAGGTGAAAATCTGCCTATTATCATATCAGTCCATTACCCGTCTCAAATCCATCCATTAAAAAGCAATTGAAGTTGTCACTTGCCCAGACGCACAGAAAGAGGAAGACGCAAGCAGCAGTCTCCCTTTGATTCTGCCACAAAGGGTGTACTTTCAGACTAACCACTATAAAAAGTGAGGAAAGTATGTAGAGATGTTTCAGTCAGTCAGCAGAGGTAGCAGCCTGGAAAGGAGAGCACAAAACATAAAACAGTTTTGCCCTTGAGAACTCTAACAGACATTTGTCTTTATGAGGCATACATTCTTCCCTTTACCCCTTCAAAAGCATGCTGAGAAGATCCAGTCCCCACCGAAGTCTTTGCACTAATTTTAATGAGAGCTGGAGATTGCAGCGTTCGCCGTCAATGAGGCCAGAAATTTTATCTCCTCTTTTTTTTTTTTTTAATTCAAAAATTGCCTTATGCAGACTGTCTGGCAGGATGTAAAGAAGATTAACAACAATATCCTGAACTAGCTTAACCTAAAAAGAATATATTTATTCTAAAAGGTCTCAGCACATTCAGATGTAGAACGTTATGAATATTCAGTACAGCCCCTCCCTGACCCCCCAGTAGCCATTCTGTGCAGGACTATTTTTACTAAAAGCCATTTTGATGTGACATAAAAAAGACTTTTTACACAAAATAGGATTCACTGGAAATACTTTCTAATGAAATTTTTATACTATGTGAGCTAGCCTGCCTGAACTCCTTTGGCTCATCCTCCATTTGCTGCTACAATGCATCCTACTGTACAGCATGTTAAAAGAAGGACCAATATGGTCATTCTTGAGCCTAAGCATATGACTATGCTATTACAAACATGAGAAACCCCAGGAATTTCTCAAGAGTAAAACACTTAAATTGCATACCCTCACTGTGCCACCAAATTTGTTACACATTCTTTAAAATTAATAACAAAAATAGATCTTAAAAGACCATTAATAAACAAGCACAAGAGAAAGGAATTTGAAATAGCTCATGTTAATTGTGTTTATCTCAGTGTGAAGCCATGTCAAAAAGCCTGCAGCAAATGTATTTTGTTAAAAGTACCACTTGCACAGCAGGCGTTAAACATTAGAAAGCAAGCTTGTCATTAGTGGGCTACAACTGAAAAGGCTACTAAAACTCAGCTAAATTATTAATATGGCATCTTAAAAATGTGAGATGGAGAATTAAACTCCTTTTACACAGCACATGATTTTAATGCTATTTTTTCATCACATTTTCCCATTAGTAATATCCCAGCTTATATAACAGTAGGGAGAATCATACAGTAACCTGGTTTGCATCCTTCAGTGTGGGAAATCATCACCACTGCTCTCCCCTTCTTGTGTATTTATCCAAATGGAGCTGATAACTTTGCTTATTTTCTCAGGTTATTTAAATGGTTAATGAAGTATAAAAGATGAAAACAAATTTTTTGTGATTATTTAAATCCATTGCAGTTTTTGGGATGCCTTGTATATCTGCAGACATGTTTTCAGGCTGCATCTAAGTCAGTTTATCACTGGGCTGACACTGAATGGCGCAATTCTCCTCTTCCTTGCCAAGTCATGTCTCAGAGTTGAGCTGGTTGCCTTGTGAAATGAAATATTTTGTTTTTTCAGAGTTATTTTTCCATTGGATCAGCCATGCTAGCAGTACAGAAAAAGAAAGGGAAGCATGAGAGCACCAAGGTGCAAGGTAGGAAGCAGGTAGTGATTTTAGGCTGTAATATGCCATTGGTTTAGTTTCCTTTAACAAGGAAGTCATCAAACCTGATGGTTTCAAGAAGATTGCTGAAATCTGGAAAACACCAGTGTCTACTAAGAAGTGCACATAAAGAGTATCTGAATTGAGGAAATGGACTACATATTGTATGTTCTATTTAAAGTTTTGCTTGCTTTTGCAATTCATTCCCCATTCTCCACAATGAACAAGAAATACATACACACAATGTAACATTTTTTCTGGTTGGTCTTTGAAATCTGACAGAAAGAGAAGAAATATAAGAGATCCCTTGGCAACACCGCTATGATCACAAACTGTGTTGCTTTAAAACATGAGCAGGCTCTCAACTCAGCAGGCTGTACTCTCAGCCACCAGCTGCATGGGTCAGCGCACACATTCATCTACCATGCTGAGAAAAGAACTTCTGGGGCTTTGAAGCCGATTTTATTTGGTTTACTTTTTTTTGCTTACAGAAGTTTACTCTTATGCCACAGATTACATTTGGTCACAAAGCCATTCTGATAAGACAATGGAAGCCCAAACACGTAATCCTATCCAATTCCTATAGTTGAAGAGAGGGTACCAAAGGTCATGTGCTCTTATACCATCAAGATATACAAAGCAAAATGCTTACAAAATAAATACCTTTTTTCAGAAATGCTATATCCATAACACCTTTGATATTAGCCAAGTCCTTTTTGTAAAGTAGCTTGTTTCTAACTTCAGAGAGGATGGGATGAGGCAAAATGAAATAACATGAAGAAACTCCTGCTTGTGGGGGCAGAGTAGAAAATGCCTTGGCATCAAACATGAATAGCTCCTTTACTTCCAGATTACTTGGAACACAATGAGAGAGATAGAGTAACTAATATGGATGCATGCTTCCACTGTTGCCAGAGTTCAAATGTGCTGTTCCGCATGTCTTAGATGAAGGTGTTGTGACAGCCCAGCATGATTTTCTGCTGGTGGTCTAAATCTAATACTAGTGAAATGCTCTGGGAGTCCAGCAATCCTTCCTCAAGCTAAAGGTCTTCCACTTAGTACAGGTGTCTTGAGGAGCAAAGGAATGCATTCCTTCCCAAACTTCAGCATCTTGTAGACTGAAATGTTTCTCAGGCTGTTGTGTACCATCAATAAAAGGCACTCCATGTGTCAGTCACTCAAGTTTTGATGAAATACAGCAGGCTTCTAAATGTAAGCCAAAATTATACTATAAACTTGGGTTTGGGTTTTTTGGTGTTTTTTTTGGTGGGTTGTTTTGTTTTGTTTTTTCCTGAATAAGCCTAAGGAAAAAAATGTTTTAAAATAGCATACTTTTCCACTCCCTGCTTCAGGCAGGCTTTCACCTTGGCCCACAATGGACAACTCATACAAGGACACCATATGTGCACCACCACAAACCACGTAATAGCCCCTTTCAAGCCCTCTCTCTGCTAAATGAAGCTTAAGATCTTTCATTTTACTTATAAAATCTTAATGTCCAGGTTCCTGCCTATTTGACAAATCACATTCTCTATAAAATATAGTATTAACAAAAGTATTCAACCCTGAAAGCTTTTCAGTTTAAGAGACTAATGTCAAGATATTATCCATCATACAACTACAGATCACGATGTGTTCCTTCTCTCTACTTCAGTGAAAAAAAAATACAAGTTTCTGGTGATGTGAGACAACATTGATTTCCTTAGAAAATGGGGAACAGTGACCAGCTATATTCAGCTAAAAGGACGGACAAGAGCTAGAAGAGCCCATTGAAGGAATAGAGTTGAACTGCAGAAAATTGTCTTATTTGATATTTTAATCCAAAGGTGAACTTAAATAAATGACTGAATAGTTTCTCAACTAAGGCAACTTCCAGAAAGTTCTCTGGGCAAGATGCCCTGGGAGCTTTGACAGAGCTCAGATTTACACTGAGTCGAGTCCTTCTGCAGCTGTGACATGTGGCTGACTCTGGGGAAGACCTACCAGGCAGGACTGCTCCACAGAGTGGCCAGGCTTCTCTGGAAATCAGCACAGTCAAACCAGAATATTTGGAATTAAACAAATAGCATCACTATCTGTCTCTAGCCAGCAGGTTATTTTGCTTTGGTTGCTTAGGTTCCATTTTATGTTTTTTAACCATTTAACAAGATTTGGTTTTTTTCCCAGTAAATTCAACTGTTTAAGGAAGGTGTGATTGGATATTTTTTTTAACTTTTTATAAAAACTAAAAATCCAGATAAATGAATTATCGTGAGGGAGAGGCAGCAGCCTGCACACAACTGACAGAATTGGACAATGAAGGAGACAGAAGCAAGTTTTCTTTGCTTGGCCTTTTTTCACAACTTAACTAACTCCTAACATCAGTTGCCATTTGAATGCTTCTCCTACTTTCAGAGTCTATTCAGCCAGAGAGAGCTACAAGAAACACTAATTTTGGTTATTTTACCCATATTTTATTAAAATAATAAAAGAGAAAAAAAGAGGTTTGTCATATCCATCTGTCACTCTGTTACCCTCCACCACCCAATTTTGTATATGACTATCAGTATTTTCAACTACAATAAACTCTTTAAGTACTCCAGTTTTTTAGCCATCTTCAGCAGCTTTATCAATCACTGACTTTTATAGGGAGGATACAAAACGTTGATATAAATGTTATAAGGTTGACAGATTAAGTCAAATAAAAATAAAGCTAGTATGCTATTGCAGCAAGGATGCAGTCAACGTTGTGTGAAATGAGGTGGTCTCTCTATTTTGAATTGGGTTAGGAGACTGAGAAACATGCAGTCATTGTTCTGAGCACAGTCAACGCCCGCTTAACATCAGTATTTAGAAATACATACATAAATCCCAACAAGACCAAACTGCTGAAGAGACAGGTTAATTGCTTGCTTATTGGGTTATTTAGGGTCTACGCTTTTATCTTTAGAATGACTTGCAAAAGTACTTCAGTGAAAACAGAACGATATTTTAATCAATGTTTTCTTGAAAAAGTACGTATCATACTAAGGCTAAAGACATTCAAGACACTTTTGTCCTACTTTTCAGTTCTTTGAAGCTTAAATTTGACAAAAGTGTGACTACAGACTATTCAACATCGATGGCAGCCTTATCTGTGTTTACCCCTGCTGTGATAGCTAAGGTAGCTCATACCACAATGGCATCAGTAAAGAACCACGGGTTCTTTCGTAGCTGACAAATGACCACATCCCATGGACAACGCATGAGCAAGAGATGAATCTCATGATGGAGACTCAGAAGTCAGGCAATTTATTCTCACTTCATGGAGTCCAATTTTCTTTCTATTGTGCTAAATCAATGGCTAGTATTACAATGCTTTATGCCATTTTGCAGTGTCAGATGGACTGCCATGTATGGGAATGGCTAGCGATGGGATAAAGTTTAAGTCTCTCCTTCAATTAACAGTTAAGCACAAAGAAGAAAATCACTGCAGGCATTAGCTCTTTAAATACGGACAGTCTTTTGCACTAATCAGCTTCTTTTCCATTTTATTCATCAGTAATATGGAGGTAGGAACTTTGTGTGTCACATCTGTCAAACAGTGAGGTTCTGACCTACTTTGCTGCTATAATAAGGACAATATTCCATTTACAGAGCACTGCAGTAAAAACATTCCTTTTACCACAAATTTTCGGAGGCAATAGTCAGAGTCTTAAGTGAATGGAAATAACTTTTTGCAAGGAAATGGAGGGATATTTTTAAAAATCTCAACTTTGAAAAAAAATCCCAAAGAGACATTATGAAAACTAGAATAAATCATTATCTACCATGTTAAACAAGTACATACTTACTTAAAAGAGGTAGAAAAAAACTAAAACTAGACAGCTGCACTTACAGCTTTTCTTGACAGATTCATAACCTTATGGTTCCCAAAACTTTAATGTTCAATAACATTTCATTAGTATACTCCAGTGTATTTATTACTATGCATTATTAATACAGATATGTGCCTAGGAGATGTACAGTTTGTAATTATTTTTCCTTTCAAAACATAATAGCTTCACACAGGACTTGTTGCAGCTACAATATTTCATCTCTGAATGCTCCTTCAAACATTCTGGGGTTGTGACAGAAATTTGTATTTGAACAGAAAAACTGTCAAGAATGTGCAGTGGTGCTATCCATCACATTTTTAATCCTGACCATACTTAGATGTTAGTGGAGCTATCTGTCCAGGACACTAAACAAAGACCGAAATTATGCCTTCTGTTCTTACACATCAAAGCTACAAAGTTAGACTGCATTCAACAGGCCTGTATTACACTCTATTAATTTCCTATTAGTTCTCAGCTATGCAAAATCCAGCCACGGTGTCACTGTGGTTGAGACATGCAACCTTGATTTCAGTATCAAAAAATTGAGCCTGTCAGTTCTCCTAATTTTACAGAAGATTCTACAAATGTAAATCCTTTTTCATCCTGTCATCCTTTTATGTCTTTAATGAGTTTGCTCACTAACAGTGCAGAATCTTAATTTCACATTCAGAAATATTAACAGTTACTATAACTTTAAGCATCTGAAGTAGCTGCTCAATTAAGGTGTAATATATACATTTATACTTAGTTTTACAAAAAGCAATGACATTTGGAGTTTCTATTTTCTTTCTTTTTCCTTCCCTCCCATTTACATTTTACATTCCCAAGGAAAAGAAGTTACATTTAAAAACCGAACCAAAGATTTTAAACCAAAATTGTTCATCAGGAGCACATTATGTAGTATAATACAAATCCTTAGCAGTTAAAATCTAACATTTGTAAAAACAAATGGCACGCACTTGACAGGCAAATTACACATGGATTACCATTTGTTAAAATTTCATCACAGAAAATAGTTTAACTGTTGTGGATATGAGCCAAGATCAGCCTGACAAGTACTTTACATGAAAGATTAGCATACTCTCTTTCCAGAGGTTTATGCTTAATTTAGATGCATCGACTTTTTGCCACCATTGCTGACCTTTATGTCTAATCAAACACCCTTTGAATCCAAATCCCCAACCTTTTATCTCTCCTGACAGCTTTTAATTTGAAGGCTTCTAATAAAGTCTATTAAAACTCAAAATGTATCAGTGTTTAAAGCTTGGTTCACTTTACTGGATTTTCAGATATGAAACTTCAAATGGGCTGATTACAGAGACTCCAAATTTTTCATTACAAGCCATACAAGAGGCTAAAAGTCCTTTGGAAGGGGGAATCGAGCTGGATTTCTTTAGTTATAATGCACAGAGATTACATATGAGGCATAACTATAAAACTGAGTACCTATAAGTAGCACTGTGCATAGACGTTGGGTAAGTTAGGATTGCAGTTGCTATTGCGATAGTCCTGTAGCTGTGGTTAATTTTATATTGTCTTTTCATATGCAGCAGCCAGAGTTTCTTTGAGACAGAGTACAAATTCAGCATAATGAACTCTAAGGAAATAGCTGTTGATGCTGCATCCACCCAGCCCTGTTATGCAGGATGGTTCACCAGGGTGCCACCTCCCATAGTGTGGCTTGCAGCCTGCAAGGCTACGTGGTGCCAGTGCCAAGCAGCACTTCTACAGCTAAGTCTCCCCTGAGAGAAAAGAAAGCCTCCTCCTCTAGGTCTGTAACTGTTAGTTTGCAGAAGAATAAGGCAATCTTCCCTATTAATTTAGACAATTACTTTTAAAATTCAAAAAAATTCAAAAATCCAAACTTAAAAAATTTTCAGCCAAATTTAGCCAATTCAGCACAGTTTAGCCCAGTTCAGACCACTTTAGCCCAGTGCACACCAGTCCTGCCTGCTTTATCTCAGTTCAGACACTTGACCCCACTTCAGCCCAGCCCAGCCCACATTAACACTGTCCAGCCCACTCCAGCTCATCCCAGCCCCTTTACCCACTTTAGCCCAGCGCAGCCAACTTTAGCACAGTCCATTCCAGTTTAGCCCAGCCCAGTTCAGCCCAGCCCAGCCCACTTTAGCCCAGCCCAGCCTAGCCCAGTTCAGACCAGTTTAGCTCAATTCACAGCTGTCCAGAGCAACTTAGCACAGTTCAGCAGCGTTTACAACCCTAACTATTCTATGAAAATAGTATGGTAATAGGGAGGAAAATGTTACAAAATTACTGAAAGTAATGATTGAAAGGTCTTTTTCTTTTTTAAAACCTCCTGTTCAAGTTCACTGTCTCTCCTATTGGATTTTTTCTATTCTCTTACAGTAGCAGGTACAAATTCAAATATTCTATATATGATTATCACACATAATCCTATTGTTTCATCAAGGAAGTAGCTGTAGATATGAAAAGCGGATTAAAAAGTAGCCTAAAATAAGTTGATGTTACAAATTCTTTTAAAGAAATATGTATCTGAAGTCTAAAATGAAACACAAACACAGGTGAGATTTCTTACCTTTGCATGAGCATCAGTAATAGAATTATGTAAAAAACCCCGTATATTACTGTCCCTATAAAGAGCACAGGTTATTCTACAAGGGCTCAGAGATCCCTCCATATGGGCCTCATGGTAAGATAAGCACTTAATTTGCTTGTAGTTCAGAGAGGAAGGGGGAAATGAAAATCTAACTTTTGGGGTGAATGAAGTTAAAGCCGACTGGCAGCCGGTCACAAATAGTGTTCCTCAGAGCTCAGTGTTAGGGCTAGTTTTGTTTAATATGCTTATCAACAAGCAGTGCTGGGTTAATGGTTGAATTTGATGATCTTCAAGGTCTTTTCGAACCTAAACAATTCTATGATTCTATTCTTTTTAATATACATATGATTTAAAACCCTTGAATTTGTGACAGCACTGTAGTTCTAAATACAATATTCCTTCACTGCCACAGAGCACACTTGGATTTAAACCATAGCACTTTCAATGATATTGTAGTTTAATCCTTTACAGCTGCTTTTAGTTTATTACAACAAGGCAAAACTTCTCACATTTAATTAACTTATTCTCCAATTCCAGCCTAGCAAATTATACATCACCCTCATCTCATGCAAGTGAAATGCCAGATTACACAAGGAACTGCTGAAACAGAGTCTAGGACACCAGTTCCAAGGATGCATTGGAGAATACAGAAAGGTTATTTGCAAAATTAGCCTAGATAAATATACAAAAGAGGAATGTCTGCACTCATTTCTTCTTGCTGAAATGACTAGGAGGTTGCAGGTGCAAGTGTAGCTGGGCTGCAACGATGGGCATTTGTCTTTCTTTTATTTCCTCCTGTTCATTTCACACATTCCTTTCTATAACTTCCCTGTTTCCAGAGGCTGATAACTAAAATAAGCTGAACATCTTCCATTGCTTCAGCTGCTCTCACAGTGCTATCAGATACTTTCCGAACAGTGCCTTCAGACAAGATATTCCTCATGTCCCTATGCCACTTCCTGGCACTCTAGTGGAGCATGGTACAAATGTACTCAATGTCACTCCAAGTTCAGAACCAGCTGAGCTGTTTCTTCCTGCAATAGCTGCAGTATCACCTATAGAATATAACAAGTATGAACTGCTTTATATAACTTGAAAGTAGCTTTGGTTTGGTCTCATTAAAGACTTATTTATATCCATAGTGCATGTGTTATTAACCAAGAACCTATGCACTTTACCCTATATCCTTGACTGACAACATGAAAGTGAGAATTACTCTGATCTTGAAACCAGCTTTAGGGTTTCCCTTACTCTAGAGTTCTGTTAAATAAAGTGTGTATTTTAAATGATTTTTATTTTAATCCTCTTTTATATACAGCTAATTAAAACATTCTTTTCTTTTTCCTGATAACAATAATTGTGCTTGGTCTTGATAGATAGGAGGCGCATCTTATATTTTAGCCTTTGACCAAGTATTTAATTTTAAAGTATGTAAAGATTTAAATATAATTTTGCCTACGGATAAATAAGCAAATAAATAAAAGTTAAACTTCAAATTTCAAAGAATTGTTTCTATAAAAGAGTCATCAACAAATATGATTACCCTAACCAAAGCAAAGAGCTTAATAATAAACAATGCACTTAGAGGCTGAATCTGTAAAATCTCTCAAATCTAACAGTAGTTAATATATATCTACAAAGGTGGAGAACTCCTCAGATGTTTAAAAGGCAAACAAACAAAACACCTCAAAACCCCGTTCTGCAGCTCTGGAGTATGGCTTTGCAAGGTTTAAGGGGATGTTCAAAACACCATCACCATCAGCTGAACATCTACAGCTGCCAAACACTGTTTAGGTTTTGTAAATTACTAGTCAGCCTATTTGAGCTGAATTTCCTGGGCTATGTGCAAGCATTTACGCAAAAACTCTCACAGCATTCTGTAAACAGAAAGAAGAAAAATGGGACAAGAAGATGAGACAAGTTGGACATCATCTTCATTTAGGAACACATCATTCCTCTGACACATTTATCTACTGTTTTATCACTGGGTTTCTGTCAATGTTTGTGTGTTAGCATTACTAAGAAAGCCCTACTGCTGATTCTCATGGGGATTTTAAATTAGCTTGTATTGTTACAAAGACGTATGAGCAAAATATTGCTGCCTGATTTGCCAAATGGCCTTCTATTAGCAAGCTCTTCTTGTGTGGAAGAAAAACATCTCTAACATGTTCTGCATCAGACGGGAGGTGAGGTTAAGTGCTAGAGCAGTTTCTCTTTCCTCTTCCTTCTCTCCTCCTTTTTGCATGTATTTTGTATGCATTTATCACTAGATTTAGGAGACAGACTATTTTCCAAAGTTAGAAGGCACATAACTACTCATCAAATCTAATTACACAGATTCAAGTTCTAAAGAGCATCCCTGTGTAAAGAATGAAATGTGGCCAGTATTGTCTGCTGGTTTTCTACACTGTAGAAAAGAAAAAAACAACCCAAAACTAAAAGGAATTTTGATCAAGTGTGCTAAATGATTTCAAAGATAAACTTTAGAACTTTCAGGCCAGAAAGGTGATGTTTCAGAAGAAACAAATTTTAAGAGTAATCTTTAAAATACAAAGTCTTTGGAGAAAACAGCTCCATTTATCATCACAGACTGAATTTACTTCCAGAGACCCATGTTAAAATTTCTCCTTTTCAGTGCTCTCTGCAAGAAAAAATAAAAGGCCCACTTTATCCACTGCTCAGCCCTTGCTTTGAAGACAACTGGAAGGAATCCATTCCAATTTTTCTTACAGTTCTTTATAACGATAGTATGCAATTGCTAATTAACGGATGAGTTAGTTTCACGACACACCCAGGTAGAAGAAACAGCTATGGTATTCCCATTTTATGGGTGAAGCACAATAAGCATCAGGTAAACAAAACATGTCCATTTCAGATGCAGGTTTTGAGAATGTAGGACCTTCCTTGTTGTTTTCATAATAGTATTTTCTGTTACAGCACTTTACATTTTCAAAGCACAGCTCTCAGTGCACTACAAGGTGTCAGCACTCAGTATTTCTTTGAATCAGATCCTAATTATTAAGTTAGACAGCAAGCAAAATGAAAACCAGACAGTTGGTGACTTATCTGTGAAATCCTTTTTAACTTGTATGATTTAAGAGGTTTGTGGCACAGGCCCTGTCATAACCAGTTCTCTAGCAGAGCATTCAGTTGCTTTACACAAGACCTTCTTACCTTCACAGTCCTCTGTATCATTCCCTTAACATTCTCCATCTTCTGTAATCAATAGTTTGGGGGTAATACAGAGGGGATACCCCTCTGAGATATAATCTATTCCAAAGTATCACATCTATTCAGGCAGCTATGCAATGATGGGTGTAAGCCATCCTACCTCTGATTCCCATCAGAATATCCACACCCGGCCTATGATGGAAAAAGGATGAGAGATCTCATGCTAGATTATTGTCATTGTTTTGATATGGAAGGCAGTTCAGTTCTGTAAAGGATGCCAGAAATAACAAGTTCATAAATGTGCATGAATTGAATCTTATGATTCTGAAAGCATAACCACAAATCTCAAGCACACTTTAGAATAAAACTTACAGATCTGCAATATATGTCACCATTCTAAGCAAAAATGACATCAATATAATTATATATCCTTTAGGGAGATATTACCATTTTAGCTAATTAAGGCAAAATGCCAATGAAGACAAAGGAAACTGAACTTTTTATGCAACACTTCCAGAATCTCAGGGGATAATTTCAAAAACTCAAATGCAACATCCAGTGGAACGTTCAGTATGGTCAAGGACAGAATGGTTAATATTCAAAGTAGACAGATAATTTTCCATAAAAAGCTGGTTTATGTAAAAGGCTAATCAAAATATTCATTTCCTGTTTGTAACTTAACTTGAGCCCACATCAATTAAACTATAAAGCCATAAAATATGTCTAATGGTTAAGCAGCACTAAAATATTTAATGAGCCAAATGATACTTTCTAATGCCACTGTTCCTGATTTGCATTGGGTGGGAGAAAACCAAACAACCCAAACCAACAAAAAAAACACCACAACTTGTACGCAATTCTCAGTTGAAATATTGTTTCTCTGCCAGGAGAAAGAAGCTGTAGAGTTGACTTAGAGAGTCTACAGGGTATTCTGCTCCCTTGTCATTATGGGTGGGAACTAGAGGTAGTGAGTATGAGCTATAATAAAAATCAATTGGGGCAAACATTAGAAAATTATTCTTTGAATCTTGTACCTGCAGAACTAAGATGTGAAGCTGAGTCTAGTAACTCTAAACTACAAGATAGAAACACAAACTGCTTGATTCCCAAAAAGCTGTGCCTCGCTAACAGTGGTAAACTTACCTATGGAGAGAAACTGTGTATTGGGGAAGGTTTTCCAAGAGCACTGCACTTGAATCTTTCCTAGTTGTGAGCACTCGGATAACATCAAAATAGCACCAGAACAAGAAGCAAAATTTTTCTATTCTCAGTTTAGGTCTCTATAATAAAAGATTTAGAAGGCACCCATAACCAGTCCCTGCCACTTTAATTAACAGCAAAAAGCATATAAAAAGCCCTTGGAACATACATGCAGAAGGCACAAAGTACTGTATCTGAGATGCTATTAAAGTAACAAAGACAAAACCTGATGAGATTTTCTACATATTGTAAGAGATATCTTTTATCCGTATTGGAGACTATTTTAAAGACAAGAGCTTTTCAGCTTTTCATTACTGGTTTGAAGCTTCGCCAACTCATGAGTCTGCACCATCTCATTTTCGAAATAGGACCTGGAACGACCACTGGGAGTAAGGGTCTGCTGAAAGAGCCAATTGTCCAATTTATCTTTAGAAACCTTTCCAGAGAATACAAAATAATAATAGTACTACATATTAAAACATCTCATTTGATTATCTCTAGTGCACAGGTTTTTAAGGCTCAAATGCTGCCACAAGTAACACAAGGACATGCAGCAGTGACCCAAAATTCTAAAAATCTTTGAAGTTTGAATTCCCATAATAATCAAAACGCACTGGAAACTGACAGCAAGGTATTGGTTTGGTCTTAAGCAAACTCTTTGTACATAGCCTTGAAAAGCAGCCTTTACTTTCACCACATTAGAAAAGAAAACACTATCTTATTATTTACCTAAGAGATTCCCATATGTTCCTGATCATGGCAACTCTGTGCCACAGAGCAGGGATGGATTAGTTCAGCAATGGATTAGTTCAGCATGAGCTCGTTCCACAGGTCGTAATGGATAAAAAGCACACTACAGAGACACTCAAGGGAATTTACTGGTCCAGGTTGGTCTAAGCTTATTGTCTTGTATTTCGTTACAGTCAGAGATGCCAAAGGATATCTTTACGGAGAATGTGTTGATGGTTTTCCCAAGCTGATCATGAGGAAGAGGTCAAATTATTCTCCTTAAACATTTACACTGCATTTATTACCATCCAGTTTTGGCTCACATACAAAACCTGAGGCTATTCTTTAGTGCAACCTCCAGGAGCAAGAAAAGCTCTCTGCTCCTTTTGCATGACTCTGAAAATGAGAAAGGAAGTTTTCTCAGAGGATGTAGGTCATAACTATGTCCCCTACCATCTGGTCCTTGAAACTCAGGAAAGGAGGGTGAGTATATTGCATTCCAGCAATCTCCACTGACAGGCAGTCTCTTAAGGATTGTAACAAACTGGTGAAGTTTAGAACAACCTCCAAACTTCTCTAAGCACCATTAGAGCTACAAAAGTCTTCTTCATCTGTTTCCACTTTTACCACAGTCAATCTGTACGTATTTGCATTCAGAAACCATTCATACCTGAAACTCAACTATTTTTTCATGTAATCCTCTTAATCAGCGACAGAGCATTTATATATTTAATTCTAGACTACATTTGATGGTGGTTAATACTTTAATTAGCTATTTACACATGGTAAAAATTACAGAAGTAATTAAGGATATTCAGATTAATTAAAAGCATTAGGCAGTATTAAATGTGAGAGAACATATTTCAATTAAATCTTTTAGGTATTTTTTTTATAATCTCTTCTGTTGAGGAATAAACTATAGTAACACAATTATATCTGAATCAGATAGCTTTGCACTATCATCACCATAATGTTTTTTAAAAAAGCCAAAAGCAGCACACGAACTTATTCTTTACTGTTTATTTAAAACCCTATCCATACAGATTAACTTTCTTTTCTCTCCATGTATTTGTTTTACCAGTACTGATACAAAATGACTGGTAGGCAACCAAATTGACTGAAAAACTTACTCTCACTGTAGTTTATTCATACATATCTACAACATTTGTGAGAAATATCTTTCAGTCTGTCAAAACCCCACTATCCACAGATGCCTCCTTTATCTACTTAAAACTAAGCATAACCCAGAGGATTGTAGAAAATCTATGGATTCCAGCATCACTGTTCAGGCACTCTTTAGGCAAATGAACACATTGTTCTGTGTGCATGGGTCTCAAGTTTATCTTTGTGGATGGGGCAGTACCGAGATAGCAGTACTGCTATCTCAGCAATCGCACTTTACCAGCTGCTGCCTAGGGAACCTGCATCATGGTCCTTTGCTGTATAGCATGGACCTGACAAGGCTGCCTGCCTTGCTATGTGCCAAATCATCACTTGTGTACTGAAATAAAGAAAATCTTGCGAAGCACATGAAAACATTGAGGTGAAATACCAGTTTTGTGATGATCTACACGTACAGACGGTGTCCAAAAGCATGAAACCTGCTTAGCAAAGGTGGACTGAAATATCTGGTTAACCAACAGGAAAAAGAAAAAGACTAAGATTTGGATGCCAGAATAAGAAAAGCAAAAGGCTTGTGGCGTCATGGTTCGCAAACACCACCTGCACCAACATAATTCCCCTGGAGTATCTTTGGTTAAATTACAAGGAATAAGATAATCCATAACATTATAAATCAAGAATCACAAGGTAATTTAGGTCAAGCAGTTTAGGATGCTGAAGCATACCAGAAGTAAACAGTGTAACTACTTATATTTAGATATGTGCTTCTAAATCATATAGCTATACCAAAATACTACAACGAAATCTAAAAGGCTTTTAAATTCAGTGTTCCTGCTATACTTATGCAAGCCAGACTAAGTTCTTTTACTCACAAATGAATCATCCACACAAATGCCGGTGCTGTTTGTTTCATCCCCATATGTTCCAGAACACTATTTTGTCCCACTTTTGTGTGTATACAAAATTAGAATTGCAAGTTGCATCAATTTTAATCTTTAAATTGGTTTTATTTACAACCTCTAAAGTTTCCTGATTATTTCTAGTAACATTTGCATCAATGTTTTCTTAAATTATTCATGACATTTCAGTTACATCACTGGGTGCTTCAAAGTAAAACTCAAAGTAACTTTTCTTTCCTGAGAACAAAGATATACTTTCCTTGCTCTCAAGCAGAAATTCATAGGAAGATGAAAGAAATGCCAAGAATTGTTAACAGACAAATTTGGGGAGTAAATTATAAACAGAAATATAAAAATATTCCCAGTGGAAATATAAAACTCTCTCTAAAAATGCCTCCAAACACCAATTAAGTCTATCCAATTAGGATAATATTTATCTAGGTCAGGACTCAAAAATTTTTTGCTGTTTAAGTAGCATCTGAATTACACGTCCTCCTTGTGTGAGACATGTGACTGGAGAAAGATGCACTGCCATGAGCCAGACCCAGAGCTGCCTAGAGATCCACTGGGTGCTGCAAAGCATCTGCTGGTGCCAAATGGAGCCCACCCCTGACACATCAAGGGATGGATGCTGCTTTGGGCTGTGGCCTTGCCCTTGTCCACTCCAGCCTTGGGGTCTCAGGCCTGGGGAATCCAGGGGGAGTCAACAAAGCAGGAGATAGGACAAGCACAGGGACTGCAACCTCTTCAATGTCCCTGCTGTCCTCCTCTCATGCCCTAGGTAAGCACACTCTTTTCCTTCAATAAATATAAAGCAAATAAAACTATATAAAGAACATCATAGCATTTGCATACATTACTGCTTTTTTAAAGATGAGAAATTGGAACTGTAATTCTTCACCCTTATACTGCTAGAAAATGTAAAACATGCTTCAGAACCGCACGGATTTAATTCACCACAATCTTATTTTCATGTTCTGACATTGAGACAAACATATTTGTACATCTCAATGGAAGAGCAGGACACTACGAAATTTTTCATTCAAAGCCTTCAGTTAATACTCTCAATGAAAAACTTTTCTTCTTTTGTTAAGTATGTTTGATGACACTTTTTAGTGAATGTAAGCAATTATATTTATGAATGAAACGCAACTTCACAGTAAATAAATCAACTATTCAATCAGCTCAATTTTATGCTATGCAATTTCTTTTAATAGGTAACATTTTTTTTCATAGGACTGAGGTGAATTATTCCTCAAAAAAAATCAAAAAACAATACAAGGACAGTATAAGCTATTTTTCATAGTAATTTAGCTTCCTCAGAAGGTCTGCTCAGGAACATGATTAAACATATTTATGTTTTCATAGCACATTTATGAATTCACACCAGATCATGTGAAATGGGAAATTTCATATGGCTTTGAATCACAACCAAGTGGAAGTGTGTAAAAGGCTGCCAATATTTGCCTGAAAAAGCCACATAGTGACAATAGAGGTTGATTCTGTTATGCAAGTGATAAAGAGGTCATGACCACTTATTGAAATAGGTAGTTTCTTCTTTCACCAGGAGAAAAGAGAAAAATGTGGTTAAAAAGAAGTGTGGACTGAGCAGCCTTTGTTGAAGAATGATTTCATTGAAGAGTAGAAAAAAAGGCAGCACTAAACTATTTTTCCCTTATCAACATTTTTTGCATTAGAATGCTAAGCATCAGTGTGGGCACAAGGCATTCTAGCTACAGCTCTGATGAAAGACCCCTGTACGAGGTCCAAAACAAGTTCAGTCAAAGTCTTCAGCAGTTCTGCAAGAGGAGAGTATAAGTGAAGAAAACAAGGCAGACAAAGGATTGCAACAAGACATTTTTGATTTTCCAATTCTTGCTTGCTGTCTTTAAGCTTACCAAGCAAAGAGAAGAATCATCATGGAGGGAATATTATTTTTAGTGATATTTCCATTAGCCAAACTGTGAATGATGTTGTCATCATCTACGTCATTCACAAGAGTGGGTGAAAGCCTCAGAAATAAAATTCACATTTTAAAATCTACAAATATTTACTTTCTTTATGGCACTGGAAACAAGGAAGGGATTCAGTGAAAATGCATGTTAAACTTGTTAAAACTGTTCAAGCTTAAAGAGATACTTAATCTTGGCAGATGAACATAAGATCTTAAAAAATAACTATTATTCTATGCTAAAGATCTTGAAGAAATGGTCTGAAGAAAGAGAGACATCTGCTATGCATTATCTGAATAGAAATAAATGACTAATGATGTAAAGCAAAGGCGACAGATGGTCCACACTTCACAAGCTAGCCTGAGATGTGGAATGAGCTCAAGCAGTTCTTCAGGCCTAAATTGGTGGAATGGCACAGTAGGAAGATATCTGCATTCACTTAAAATGCTTTGGTAATATTTTCTGTATAAATCTCTTCCATTTTCCTCTAGTAGCACCTATCATCACTTTTATTTGATCCCAATATGATTAGTAGATGCCAAAGAAACATTAAAAGGCTACAATATAGCCAAACGAAGAAGGTGAGATAAGGAACTAATTTCATTCTTAAACTACACATCATGGGAGTGAAAATGGCTTACACAGGCAAACTAGAAATTAGAAATTTGTAAGTGGGAAAAATAAAGTTTGGAATTTAAAACACAGAGAGTAGATTTTATACAGCAATATATTAATAATTCTTTATTAAGATGCTCTTTAAGGATACTGCTTCAATCTTAAAGATCAGGAAATTAAAATCTACTTGAATAAGCACGCGCTTGTAGCTGCATTAGAGACTTGCTCACAAGGTGACATATAGCTTCAAAGACAAAAACTGCCAACCTAGTTAAATTTTATTAAGGCAGCCACATTATTTAGATACGATCACACTGGAAGCACTGCCAATTAAAATCAGATCATTTGACCTTCATCGCGGAAAAATATTCCCTCATCTAGCTAACAAATAATTTAAAAAAATATTAAGAAATCTACACACAGAAAGAAGACAAAAGTTTATTTCTACTTCACAGTTCAAAATAGCCATTATTCTTCATGGCCTTCAAATTTGGAGTCAGGAATATCTGTTAAAGTAGTTAACAGGAAAGGAAGCACTACCTGGTCTGAAAATGAAGATTTTTCTCATGGCCTGCAAATGAGTCAGTTGGGCTTCAATTTTCACCAACAAAAAGTTAAAATATATCCACATTAATATTTGGAATATCACTTTTATTTTCCACTTTTAGCTTTTGCAGTAAATTGTGTTTGCAAATAGCACTGTGTAGCAACCACTAAAGTAGGCCCCAATAAATAAATATTTGATTTCAGACCTTTTCAAACAGAGTTCTTGAACTCTGGCTTGTGTGAAAAGGGTAGAAGACTTTCAAGAGAACATTCTGCAAATATAAAGTTGTTATTTCAGAGATAAAGCTATACAACATCTTATAAGAATTTCTTTTGAAAGAGCTACACTAAATGGAATATTATTCTAGAAACATGCAGTACTGTTAGCACTGCTTCTTGGTATGCAGGTAGACTAGAGGCCTCACAGTCACTCATACTGAGCAAGCTTTAGTGATATCCGTTGTATGACTGGTTCTCTTTTCCTCTCTAATGTTTTAGTATTTCTCTTCTTTCTCCTGCACTAAAAGGGCTGTATTAGAAAACTGAGAAACCATATCTTTTGTAGTCAAGATAAATATTGACCAAATCAGCAATACAAAAGCCCTGGGTTTTCAGACATCTGAATGTGACTCTCGTTGCACTGCATTGCACTGTATGAACATGCATATGAGGATGCATCTTCTTTTCATACATTCACAAAAAAAACTCACTATGCATTTGAGACAATCTGTATTATTAACATCAATATTTCAGGGGGATTTTGAGGATGCTTCCCAGTGAAAAAGTAGAGTACTGAACAGCAGCAGCAAATGACCTTTGTATGCAGGTATATGTGTTTATATACTGATAGCTGTGAGAAAGCTGATCTCACATCAAAAGCATACCCAGACAGCTCTGGAGGAAAACAAATAAACAAACCTCTTACTCCTTCATTGCAGCCTTTCTCCAGTTACAATTAAATAAATGAACGCAGCAGGAGTGAGCTAATGGCTGTTTATCTGAAACAAGGGAGAAGGGGAAAAAAAAAAAAAAAGAAAAGAAAAAAAAGAGCTTCTGCCCTCATGATTCACATTCTTGGCTTTCCAAGCTTGGCTCTGCTTCTGATGACATATGATGCGGCTGTAAATAGCAGTCCTTGTTATCAAGACAGGTCCATATCAGCTCTATTTAATAACACCAAACTTGTAGTTACTTTCTGTCTCTCTGATTTGTAAGTTTTCTCCCTCCCCAGTCAGCTCTTCGGTGTGATGATTTCTTTACCTGGAATCACTCCAGAGCAGTCGCCTACCATTTATTCAGTGTCTGGTTTTGAGCTGGCCCCAAGGTGGTTCAGTGGTAGGACTGAGAAGCATCACCAAGCTCAAATAACTCCGGTCTAATTAATTAGAGACTTTGGGGCACAAAAGCAATGCTTTACTTTTAACATTTTTATTGAAACATCTGCCCTCTCAGATAGTTGTCTTGGAGGAAATCCTGGACTAACTGTACCCTTTCAGCTGCCAGAACTGACATTTCAGCTTCCCTTCTACTCTGCAAAGTGAACATCTCATTAGGGACTGCTGAGGGTCTGCTCACGTGCCATGGATTTGAAGGAATTTTCACTGCACTTGCTGTGATAAAACATTTGACAGTGCTAAGGCACACTGAAGTTATGACTGAAATAAGGGTGTTCAGCAAAATTGTTAGAATCCTTAAAAAGCAGCTTGTGAAATGCTTCTGAAAGCAACTTGTGACTATGGTGAGATAGATGAAAACCAAAATAAAGTGCAGTTGTGTGAATCATAAATGATGAAAGCTCAGAGGGATGTGCCTCCCCAGGTAGTTGCAAGCCTGTGATATGCACCTTTATTCTTTAGGTAAATAAATAACTATGGTCTCATTGATTTATTGCCATGAAGGTGTTATCTTTGACCACAGGATAAAATACAGAGGAGAAAAATCTACTTTTGCCAGAGAGAAAAAGAAAAAGGCTAATCCTGAAGTTTTTGAAATAGGTACAAGGCTGAAAGTCCTCTAGAAACACTTAAGTGCTGTTCTGATGCCCTTACTTGCCTCACACACAGTAAAGAAAAAGAAGTATATTGAGTTGTAGCACAATTAAAAGTGTAAGCAAGGAAAATTGAAAGTTAATCAAGTTATTTTATACTGGTTTTCCTTTACCATTTTGTCAAGAGTAATGGTCAGCCTATGCAATTTATATATTTTGAATTGTATTTCGAAAAGTCTTAAATATGCTTTACTTGTAGGATTAAATTTTAGACAAAGATGGAAGAGGTTTGGAGTGGTATCAGTAGCCTGCTCCTTCTCAAAGTATGTTTGAAATGTCCAGCTTCACACAGAAAAAGGGAAGATGTACCCTTTGTTGTCTCAGCTTCTAGCAAGAGAAGAAGTTACAGATGGTAAGTGCTGCTGACTGACTCCACTTGCAGACTTGACAGAACTCAAAGCAAATAAAGCCACAAACTCTCCAAAGTTTAAACAGAAGTAGAGGGTATTTTTCAATATAGCTAAAACAAATTTTAAAAGTGTATGTATTTCCAATACAATTAGTATTTATACAGGGTCACAACTTTCTTCTGTTCTGCTACATCATACTAATAATTGCTTCAATCAGTTGGTGGTATGTTCAAGATGTCTTTCTGAGTAGTTGGTTTGAGACTTCTTTGCTGGTGCTCATTATCCCTGACAGATGGGACAGATGGCTGTAATACTAGAAAGAGAATTCTTTATGCCACTGCTGCATAGGAAGTCCAAGAATGCTGAGAACAGTAGATATGGTAAAGTTGCCAAACAAAAATTTAAAAAGATCATTGTTAGTAGAAAAAAAGTTTCTTTTTGCAACTGAGAGACTGAACATATGATTGCTTTATCTGACACACAATAAATAGATTTATTAACAGTAAATACAATGCCCCATAAAAGGACAAATCTTCGAAGAATGTTTTCGTGGTGTCTGTCACTAAGCAAATATAATCTGCAAATTCTTCCAAGCTTCAATTGCAGGGGCAAAATCCACTGTTACAATTACAAGCCAAAGATATTAAAACACAGTATCCACTTCATGGACAAATACCTATGGAAAAAGCTCACACTTACAGTTGCTGCTGGTAGAGCTGTTCCCAGGGGTGAGATAATAACTAAGAAGAAACAGAGACTTGCAGACTCAGCAAAAATGGGGAAGCGTAGGTACCAAAAATCAGTTACATAGTCACATATCTTTTTACTGGCAAGCAAGGAACAAACAGGTCAACGTGTTTTAGCATCTAACCACCTCCCTCAGGACACAATGAGCAAGGCATCAGTGGCAACACAACCTCTTCTGTGCAGTGGAGCACTGACTTTGGCATACAGCTAAAATACTGCAAGCATTTGTATATTAAAAGTTCAAGAGAAGATCTGTTTATATATGAGGCCATTTCTGCATTGCACCAAGTTCCCTTTAAGAGGGTTTAAAGGCAGTGATTTCCTAATTTGAGAATACTCCCAGAGCACAAGGTCTCTGGAAGACAAAGTGCCAATATGTCCAGCTCTGTGCTGCTGTGCTTGAAAAGACTGCAAAAAAAAGTATACTCAAGGAGATACTGGCATAACAGAAGTTCTTGGGGCTTCTATTTGCAGTAAAAACTTAGATGCTGTAATTCAATTTAGATTTTTGTGAAGCTGGTTTACTAGACATCTACATACAAATATTTGATTCCTTTTTGATTTACAAGTATCAGGATGTCCTCTGTTGGTATGTAAATGAGAAAAGGGCTATAGATCTTTTCACCTATTATTTATAGGTTATAATGACTTTTCAGATAGAAAATACCCATATTTTAAAGCAGTGTCATTCATAGGCACTGCCAGTCGTTTGAGCTCTGATGTGTCCATTTCAAATAAGTACAAAATTGGCAGGGTGAATTCATTGTTACATACCATTTCTCAGAAGACATACAAATCAATTGGAATTCACTTTCATAGCAAAACTAAAGGAGGAAAATTACACAAGCTCAAGTCCTGTTATTGTACCAATGAAACTGAAATTTAATTCCTTTTCCAATAACTTGCCAGAAGAGACTTCAATCTCTTGATGTAAAATTCTTATTGAGATTATGTTCCCAATGCCTGAACTGACAAGATTTACCCAAGTTAACCATCCTGTTATGATAAAAAGCTTTTCTATTATCAAAACACTTAATCCAAGCAAGGACACAGTTTGTTACTGAATAAAAACTATTTTTAACACCCAAAATACTTACATCACACTGCTTTGTTGATTTATTAAAAAAAAAAAAAACCTCCAAAATAAACCTCTCCAACGTCCTTTCTTAATGCCTACTTATCCAACACTAAACGTACTTATTTGTTCATCACATCCACAAAAATTAATAACAAGATAGCTTTTGTGCCTCTTCATTTCTCTAAGCACTGTGTTAACAACATGGTGTTCAAAACAAATAGAACAATTACCCTTTTCTCTTTCTCCCGACCACAGAAAACATCCATTAACAAACTGAAGCTTTTAAACAGAAAATAGTAACCTTCCCTTGCCCTCCAGCTCCAGGAGATGAAGAGATTTCATCTCACCTTCCTCAGTCACAAAAATACTTTCCTATAAGGTGTTTACAGCCAGGCTTTTCTTGTGCTGCTTTTTCCATGAAGCACAACTGAACTTTCCCCATCACCTTCTATAAAGCTGTGAGTAAGCAGAAACTTGGCTTTATCTAATTACTGAGTGAGAACATTGTTTACATTTCTCAAACAGGGAATCATTTATTTAACAACATTTAATGTTACTGAAGTTATTTCAGCTAAGCTTATGTATTCAAGCTCCTGTGAACCACTCCTGACCACTGCGCACAGTGGTTTACTTTTTACCATCTAGTTTATGCTCCTTGCAAATGAGGAACCAAAACATAAAACTTGGTTATTTTAAAATAACTAACATGCCTAGTTTCATGTTCCTTCCAAAATATACAAGTGAATGTATAAACCCAAAAACTACATCAGAGATGTTTGAAAACGGTATCGACACTTGAATACTCAAGTAGAGGAACACTTAACATCCAAAGAATGTTAAAATCTAGGAATTCAATGAAGGTCAACCCTAATGTAGCCCTTGCTTGTGAAAAAGAATTGATGGTTTGGGGGGTTTTATTCCATTATCTATGCAATTTATGAAAACAATGGCTTCTGAAGTGACACAGTAGATAAGGTGTATTTATAGCAATCACAGACTTCAAGGACTTGACTTAAATTCTAGATAGATGCTACACATTTATTGACAAACATTTAACTGGGACTCAAAGAACTGGCAGGATTTTATACTGTTGATCCCAAATTCTTAAATTCTTAGTGGTTAATGGGTTTGTGAAATTGCAAGTCTTGTAGATAAATGCCTAGTTAAAGAGCCTATAGAAAAATCTTATCACTAGAGATTCCTGCAAGAAAAAGAGGATAACAAAGACCTGAATGCAACTTCATGTGTGATCAAAGTGTCCATGTTATCATACAATCCTTCACATTTGTTTACTGGGAAAAAAGCTCGTAGCAGATTGCTAAAGTAAATAAGATTTGCTTAATTATGTGTTTTGTAGAAAATGTATGCAAGGTTAGCTAAGGTTTACATCAGACTTTCGTCTCTCTGTCCCTCAAATCAAAGCCTTGATTTTGTATCCCTCTGTGGAAGAAGTGAAATCAATTTTCAATTATATATTCTTAAAAAAAAAAAAAAAAAGAAAAAAAAATTCACTTCTCTTCAGAGGATGAGCCCAGGGTCTAAGAAACGTTCAAATCCTTATTTCTCAAAGGATACAATTTAGGTAGTATCATCTATCCATATCCAGTGAAATCCAAAATCAATTTCTTGTGTACTATATATGCAGGAAAGCTGACGAAACTGGTCACGTAATCTCAGGATATTATTTTTGACACTGACTATATTATTCATCTTGAGCCAGATTTCCACACTAATTTTGATTCTTCCCATTAGAAGGGGCTTATAATCCAAGCACTAAGAAACCAATTATACCTATGATACACTGGCATTGCATCTTAAAATCACTTTTATTGAAACCTTTATTTGTGTTAAGGAAGACAGTATTTCTCTATATTTATGCTCTTTCAAATAATACTACTCAAGAAATTACTACCCTATGTCAAGCTGTTACAACAAATTCCTCTTAAAGTATCAACAGCAATGCAGTTTTCAGACAGGAGTGTCCATAAAGATTTTTATCTAACAGTGACATTCTGTAAGTCCTTTTGTTCATTAATATGGATAACAGAAGTTCCATTTTCAATATAACTGGACATCAGAAACAGTATTCCAAAGCATGTGCTCTATTTGACTACAATGATGCATACAAGTCTCAGGCAACCCACTTACAGAAGTACTGTCAGATTCTTTTATATTTATTTCAGTGAGGTAAGACTCTACAAATGTTTAGTCCTGTCAGACACATTTTAAATGAAAAGTCTCTCAAATATTTTCGTTTCTTTCATGAGGATATTTTCATTGATTCAGAAGATTAAAAAAAAAAAATGTTTAAGGATAGTGTTGCATTAAAAGCTTTCCATGGAAGTTAGAAGAGTCTTTACTGATGCCCAATTTAAAAAGAAATAATGCAAACAAAATGGTATGGAAGAGGTACATTTGATGTTTAGCAGGATTCAAAACACAATAAAATATTAACTGTGTTTTGTTTTGAAAATTCAAAGAGACACAATGGATAGATATCCTCTGGGCTGTGAAAATGCCACAGGATATGATCAGAATTTCCAGTATAACTTTGGACGTCTTCCATGTCAACAAAGAACCATTAAGTAATGATCTTAAGTAATAACCTCTCTTTTTACTCCTATAAGAGGAAAACATCTTACAATGTTTTGCCCTGACAAAGGTACACAAATCCTGTATCTAAATTTAAACGTTTACTTCAAGTTTTGCAACAATCTCAAAATCTGGGTGCTCGGCTCTCAGCTTCTATCACTACGGCTCTTTCATATCCTTTGATAAGTCTACCTTACATGAAAAGCAAAACAAATCTTAATTAATCATATATCCTACATTTATAAATTAAATGCAACCATGCAAATGAAATACGGAGGTAGTCTGAATCTGTACCAGCAAAGATGGAACCTACTCTCTTCATATATTTCCAGGGACTACATATAAAGAGACTGACAGTTCATTGAGCACAGAAAATCATCTATTGTTTTCCATCTGGACTGTGGCAGCAGAAACCTACCTGGTCTGTAGGTACCACCATCATCTAAGATGACGCATATTTTCTGCAGTTTAAGACATGCCTTTGTTTCCCATCACTAATTTCCCTGCAATGCTCTATTTAATACACTAAACCTCTGCTTTGGGCATTCTTGTTTCTTTTTTGTTTTGCACAAAAGAAAATATTTAGCTCAAGAATGACGTTGCTGAATGCTGGATTGATATTACAGAAACCCAAATGCAACTCTTAACATTTCATTGCTGTTAGCCAACATTGCAGTATGTGGCAGAAAACCAGAAAGGAGCAATTTCTGTCACTCAGACTTCCACCAGTCACCACTACTGCTCTACACGAGCTCCTCATTTTCTAAAGGCCACCACTAGACCTTCCTTTTCTCCAAGCATATCAACCTAATTGCATCTTCATGAAGTATAGAATTTATGAGGAAATGCCACTCACCCTTCTGCTTGCGATTGTGACTATGACATTATTTAACACACTTCTGGAGTAAATACAATTCTTCTCAAGAGCAGATTAACCACAAGTACATTATAGACTGTATACATTATGTAAACAAGCTTTAGCAGAAGTTAAACAAATTACAGTACTGCCACCAGAAACCTGTCAGTTTTGCCTTTACAATCCTACTTTTAGAAAGTTTTCAAAGAAATACTTATTGAGCTCTCCCACATCTTGGGAAGATTAGGCTTTCAGCGAAAATTGGCTTGAAATCAGTTCAAAACATGACTTGTGCCTACACACACACCAGCTATTACCAATGACATGCTTTCTCCTTCTATTGTTTTTTTCTTTTTTACCACACCATAAAGTGTGGTGAAGGTTGATACACCTTTCATCAGCTCAGATAATCTGGTTTGGTACAGACAGAAAAAGCCAAATATCCTTGAAAAACTCTTTTGTTTCGTGTACTTATCAAATAGCTACAGAGCAAACAATTTAGCCAAGAAAAGAAGTCTCATATATCTCTGCTTTCTGAAGAGTTTTCTTCCATATTCATTTTTAACTGACACTGGAAATTCCAGAAGGTCTTTCATAGCTTTGCTAAATTATGATGTCTTTTAACACAGCTGAACAAAATCACAGAGAATTTTTCCTCTTCTAAAAAAATTTCTTTTAGAACTAAAGAATCACATGAAAGGCATAAACCATGTACTTAAAAATAAAACATACCTGATCCAGATAAAAAAATGCCATGGCCAGGTAAACTGAAACTTATAAACTCACGGAGGGAGGGGGGAAGGAGCAACACCCATCACTTACTGCTCTCAACTATCTGCACTGCTTTATGCAGACAACATAACCCACACCAAGCACCTGCTCACAAGGTGGAAGCACAATGATAATATTCTTCTAATATGTGATGAGTAAGGATCTTAGAAACTTCCTGGGTTTAGAGTTATATTAAATGTATTTTGATCACTGTCATATTTTTTTGGGATGAAGAGGGGAAGAGAACAATATAGCCAATATACTTTATGCCTTCTCATTTGTTCTGGAAAGTATCCTTACATGCTTTAAACCATACTTAGGTTCTAGAGAATGTGTTTAATTAGAGCTAATACTTTCTCGGAAAAGGTGGTGGTTTAGATTTCTAAAAACCACCTTAGGGTCTCCTTGCATGGACTTGCATAATAGCAGCTTTAATATGAAGATATCTAAAGCACTTCTAAATAATTTTTTATTAAGACAAAATAAATTCTGATAAAATTGAAAATTGTAATAACCCTAATTGGTTCCTGGGTTAAATATTACTCTATATTTCAGCACTAATATTTATGTGGCAAACAATAATATGTTAAAAATAGCAAATCAGATCTAAAGATCTGTCTGAAAAGGAGTTCTCTTTACAGGAGAATCCTTCAAAGACACAGAACATGCTACACGCAAAAATGGTTTGACTGGATGCTAGGAGATTATCTATGCCAATACAAACAATTTAGTCATTAAATATTTACAGTAAGTGAGCTTGTAACTACAATTAAACTCTGATTCATTTTTTTTTTTTTTTCACATAAGCACATTTTCTCCACTCATCAGCATAGGTACCTGAGACCTGTCTCTGTAGGGACTAAAATCCTTTACTAATCTGGTTTTAGTTTCCTGAAATTAAAGGATAAATTGGTATTAAATGTCTCTTATGGTGTCCAAATATAGTAGAACTAGTTCCTGTGAAGAGGAAGCCTTATTAGAGACCAAGACTGCAGGTAGGTGCCTGAAAGGATGCTGCAGTCCCTAGCTGGAATCTCCTGGGCGTTTTACAAATGCATAAATGGGCCACATCGTCATTCTATTTGAATAATCCTTCCTTTAAAAAAGAAACAAAAAACAAAAATCACATTTCTAATCTGTTTACTGTGATCACAAAGCACAGAAGATGTACAAATAAACTGATACTATTATTACCTATTGTAACTCGCAAAACAAGAAATTGGATAATTATGTTAATGAGATAATACAGCCCAGAATTTAGAGAATTATTTTGCAAATCACATGAATAGGGAAAGGAAGCAAAAGAAAGGTTTGCACACCACAGTCAAACTATTATACCAGAATGCACACACCCTACTGAACTTTAATCTAAATGAATGGAATTAAATTATGTATTTTCATACTTCTGTAAACGTGAAATATAGCATGCTCAATTCCTCCCAGTACAGGGAAGTTACCATGTAAGCTTCTATGCATGGACACCACGCAGGCTGCACTGAAATTAGTTTAAATGAAAAGGCTCCTAGGAAATGAACATGATTAGCAATGTCCAACTAATAAAGGTCAAAGAGAAGAGTAGGGGCACATATGTCCAAATGATCCTGTGACAGCGGGTTACTTGCTAATCAAATTGTTAGAGAAGAATGCATGCCCACCAGCTGAGCCCAGGGCTGAGACAAGAATGCAAGGTCTTGTTTGAAGTTACTCTGTTGTCTCTCCCTTGGGGAGCTGAAGTGTGTTTTGGTTTGGGGTTGATTTTTTTCTCCTCCTTTCTTTTCAGTTCTGCCCACTGCAGCCATGGAAGTTCTTTGCATAATAGTGCTCGAGGGCTTTGTCAGGAAATGAGAGGTAAGGAGTTGCAAAATCCTCAGGTTTAGGTAATATTCAAATACAAATATTTAAATAACCTTTCACTGTGGGATTCTAACACACTGGCTTTTACACAGCTTAAAAGTTCAATGACTTGATAAAAAAGTCCCCAGCAAATTACACTACTCGGCTAACCTAGTCCAAGATGTTTGAGCTCTGAAAGAAGAGTACTTCAGCTAATTGAGAGATATCTTTAAATTATGGGAGTGGAGCTGTGGAAAAATACATTTACATGAAGGTGTTATTCCACAGCGAGACCAATGAGGCCATGAACAAAACCGTACTGTGGTCCCCTTTAAAACTGTGAGGTCAACACATTCATTTCTCAGTTCGTTAAACCATGATCTCAGTGGCACTTTTTAAAAGCTATGTTGATGAGCTAAGGCTAATTCAAATGACAATGGGAAAAGAGCCAAAGAAAAGTTTGAAACTAAGGAACTGCCTGACCTTGAATAGCTGCTTGGCTCTGTCAGCAGTGGGCTGGACTAGCAAAAGAGCATCATCTAAGGAAAACACATAATGTCCCCAAACATATGTAAGATGAACAATACAAAAACAATGCTTATGGATTATCTCATTACTTTAGCACTTGTCCTCCTCATCCAGCAAAATGAAAGGTTACACCTGGGACAGCTCAGGCTTTCATGAAAGGGAAATCAAAGAGGATTTGCCATTTCTTTAATGTGAGACTGACTCATAATGAGGAGGGGGCTGTGATCCTGGGAAAGCTTTTCTCATTTAACTGTTGATTCTGTGTTGCTAAAAAATTGATTAAGTGAAGTATACATTGATGATTCTGTGAATCTTAACAACTTTAAGTCAATTACACCAGCATCCAGGCACAGACTTTCAATATTGATGCTGGGATGTTATCTTTCACATCTGAATGAAATAAATGTCTTGAAAAGCCAAAGCCAGGAGGGACAGCTTCAAATGTGAGCATGCAAAGGGCAGCTTAGAAATCATGACAAAGCATCACTTCTTAAAACCTAAAATTATTCTGATGGAGACAGCGTTTCCTCCTGCTTTACCTGTGAATCAGACTACACAGCAGGAAGATTAAAGACAAGTCAGTAGCACAGAAACTCTACAGCTGTTTTAATCTTTTTAAGCAGGAAATGATGCAGACTACTACCAGGATAAGGAGTGACATGTGTCTTCTTAAGCACCAGTTGGGGTGGAATACATTATCCATATGCACTAGCAAAAACCTAACTGTGGGAAATAGGGGAACAAAACTAAATAATCAAGAAAACAAGCAAACAGGAAAAAAACCCTAAGCCGACCCTAAACAGTTTAAAATGTCAGAAAGAGCCCATCAAGTTAGACTGAAATGCTTTATTAGTGAGTCCTTGACTTGTGAGCAGAAATTGTTAAATTCTTTGGAAAATGGAATATATTTTGTCTCTTTTCCCCCTACTTGCAGCTCCTACACTTCGAATTTGGAAAGCCTCAATAACAAAAAAGACAGTGTTCTGTTTGTGTATTTGATGTTTTCAGGACTGTAGGTAGAGTGAAAATTATTTTATAGTTAACATCTTGATTAGTTTAGGAACCATATTGCAATTACAGTGGCTGAGAAAGACATTCTAACGGAGCATAGCCTTTTATGCAACAATTGTATCAACTCATAATGACAGAAAAGTTTTTGTTGGTTGGGTTTAGTCATTAGTGACCAGGTTATTGCTTATGAAATTATCCTTAGGGAGTGAGCATATACATTTTAACCTCATTTCAATGCTTTATATGAACTTGAAAGATTAATGGGTTTAGGGGAGAAGGGCAATATGTTGGATAACACAAAGTTTTTAAAAATACACTGACAATTCTCTGCACTAATTTACTAAGTTTTAGTGAACATTATCCGCAAAAGCGTGTTTTCTAAACCTGGTAAGAACAGAGTGCACTGATTTACGTTCTAGACTGCCTACTGCCCCAACATTATTTCTTACTACAGGAATCTATACAACTGATATTTTGCAGAGAGAAGAATATACTTTATGTCAGAGACAAGCCATATTTTATTTATATATGATTTTGCTACATGTACTTTTTGAATAACGGCTTACTGCACTTTTAGTGCAAAGGCATTCAACCCTTTCTACCTGTCGCAGGAGGAAAAAAAAAGGGGACCAATGCTTGATACTGTATTCCCTACAGAACTACAAGTTCTGTGTTAGAATGCCATAAAGATTTGGGGGGGGGGTGGGGAGAGGGGAGAAGAGGGTGTGGACAGGGAAGCCATTCTGTGAGTGTGACATGAATGAAATAATTTTATCAACTTCAGATTTAAATTACAAATCCTACTTTGGGAGAAAACTAAGATAAATTTTTATTTATCTTACCTTAGGGACTTTAAAACATCAGATTAGAGCTTGTGAATTCCAGACTTCTGTTGATAAAATTGGATTCCTCAAAGTTTGACCTGTGGCAATGATTTTGTTTTGCTTTGTTTTCTTCCCCAGCGGCAGCAGGTTTCAGAACAAATGAAATACGCAACAGTCTGTGAATGACTGAATGCAGCAAATATTGTCACAACACCACTCACATGGTAGGGAAAGGGTAAGATGACAGTTAAAAGGGACATAAAATGATTTAATGGTCTTAATTTTCTCCCTTGCCCAATGGATTGTCCATTGGTTCAACAGCCGATGTGAGGCACATTTTGCTGATAAATCAAACTCGCTTACATTAATCTTTAAAATTAGAGTTCAAGCCTTTCTAGACTCAATAAGGTTTCTTTTTCCTACAGTGAAGTCTTGGGGACATTTGAAATACATTTCTGAGTGTAGACTGCACAACAGAGAGCAATTCAGCAAGGGTTAGATTTAGTTCAACTGTGAAGCTTAGCAAATCTACTGGGGACATAAAACTTGGATGACAACGGCATCTGCATTCCCTCCCTGTTCAGGAAGTGGCTTCTCACTGACATGCTAAGGATGCTACTTTCAATGATGGCATTGGGAAGTTACGTATTTCATACTAAGGAAAATTCTGTCTTCCCACTAGCCAGTATCAAAGAGCAAATTACATTTTAGCCTTACATCATAGGCTTAGACTAGAAGAAAGAGGTAAAGATGATTTCGCCTCCCTACATTTCCCTGCAGTGTTTGGTGTTAGGCAGCTGCAACACATTTCACACTTATAATTGCTCACCATAGATTCTTTTCAATCTTTTAATTTTTTTTCCCCGAAAGGTGCATCTTTTCTCACAGAAATCTTTTTCACTGCTCTATGAATTAAGGATGATTTTTCCTCAATAGCTTTGTTAAATCAGTGCTGAATTTACAATATCTAATTCCCAGTAGCTGGAAGCTGAAGATGAACTGATTTAGATTACAAATAAAACACAGTTTACTATGTGGATAATCAAACCTTAAAACAATTTACCTACAGGTGTGCTGAATTCTCCATCACTTGAAGTCTCCTAATCAGTACTCTTAAAAATATCAAGCTCTAAATCAACCAGGGACCACATTATACGTGATGAAAGTTACTGCAGGAAATTCTAGGTTTGTGTTACACAGTAGAACCGACAAATTGACCATGATAGGGCTATTTAACCTTAAAATCCACATAATGATTGCATGGAAAGATAAAGAAGCAAATGTAAACCAGCAAAACTGCTATAAGTGATAGCAGAACAGGGAAACAGGATTTGGATAAAGTTAGTAGTTTCAGTTAAGACCGACAACTCAGAATTACCAAAAATTTCTTGAAAATATACTATTATTATATACTGGGGGAAGCAGTAAAAGACTTAAGTAAAAAAAATCCTCACTTGTCTTGAGAGACTGGGGTTGGCAGCAGGGGGTTCTGCCCTCCCACTGAGCTTGGCTTATGTAGTGGTTACAACTTTATAAAACTCAAATGATTTTTAAAAGGCTATTGTCAGTAATTAGTAATGATATTAAAAATTATAAAAGAACAGAAAAACTAACAACGATGTATTAAATGTTTGGTTTGGGTTTTTTAGGGCACTTTTACAAAGACACAAAACATCAAGCTAAGCCCCAACAATGCTGTCCGTGGATATCCATTTTCATTAACGTTTCATGGGAAGTCACTGTAACCAGGCAATACCAATGCTGAAAATTCTGATTTTTTTTTTTCCCCCTCACTTCTTTAACACATTCTCTTCTGAAGAGTCCTAACAGAATAAGGAAAACTGGAGACTGAAAACACGTGCATGGTTCTTCAGTTCTCAAACACAATATATGCATTTACTTGTTCTTTAATCCACTCATAAACCAGCTCTGAAGCATTCCAGCATCCTTTTAGGGTTTTTTTGTTTGGTTTTTTTTTTTTTTTACAAGTGATGTTTGTCTGATAAAGAAGAAAGTGATTAAGAGAGAAAAAAGCTGAACTGCTGAGTAGAGCATTCTGGAGTACTGTGACAAAAAGGGATGGTAAAACATGTCAGGATAAATTCAACTCCGGAAAAATTAATGGACATAAGCAGAGGTCTGGAATCTGGGTACATTCCTCTGATCATTACCTTTTCCTTTTATTAAATCCTTTTTACATAGCCACTATGAGACACCGATTCTGCTACAGAGGCATCAGTAGACAGACCTCTCAGAAGTGCCATCCGGTTAAATCAATTACTGATTTTCCTAGAAAACGAGAGATCTGTTTTCCTGTAATTGAAATGACAACCAAATGGAATGAAACCCACTGCACGGGCAAAACTCAAAGTAGAAAATGAAATTTAAACTCAGAATGGATGTCAGATTTGCTAAATTTTAAGGTTATAACCACCATCCTGGTAATACAGCCAGGGTGTACAACAGGGTAACATATAGGAATATTTCTGTTTCCATTTCTGAACTGTGGCTACCACAGCTGAAGCCAAGAGGAGGTTATATGAGGTTGGATGCCTCCAAATGTATTTTCACAATAAGCAAAGATAATGAAAGCCTATTAGAAGATCATTATCTGCATGTGTGAGTGCTTCAGCAGAAGGAAGTAGATGACACTTAATAGTGAGTTTATTTATTGTCACTACAGACTGTTTGACATTTTTCTTTTAAAAATCACGGCCAACACTGATAACTCTGGCCATACACAGATTGCATTTAATGCCAAGTTGTGGCTGAGGCCATTCACCATTCTTACAAATCCAAGTTAGGAATCTAGAAAGAGATAATGTAGGGATTTATCATTATCTCATACTTTGAAAATTCTAGCATTTGAACTAGAGGACAAGTTTAGTGCAAAAGTATTAAAATAATAAGTCATAAGGGGGTGAAAAAGTTCTTTAATTATGATGTGACACCCACCCCTGACGCTCTCCCGTGTCTTACGTTTTGCACAGAAAGTGCAGAAGAAATTGGCTTTATTGTGTTATTTTAATTAATAAAAATAACATATGATTCTCCAGCCAAGTTCTCAAAGCAGAAAAAGTGTCCTGCAGTATTATCATTCGTTTCTAAAGACACTGTTGTCCTGAGAATGTGCAGTAAGACAGTGCCGATTTGGAGGCTTGTCAAAAATACGAGGCCATAACACTAACCAAAGAAAAATTTCTACTGCAAGCAAGTGCCAAAGTACAGAACATTTCTACCAAAACTGAGAATATTTCCATTAAACCAGTCAATTTTTCTAAATGATTCTCTTCTTGGCTTGCTCTTGCCTGAAGTCAGGCAGGACAGGCACCTCTCCCTACCTGTCAGTGGAAGTTTTGACAGCTCTATTTCTTCCTTTGAGATGACAGAGAACAAAAATACTATGCTACTAAGGTGAACTTTCACACTTTTGGAACACATAAAGTTTGTAAGATAGATGCATAAATGACAATTCTTTTTGCACATTAGCTAGATGACAAAGTTGCTATCGCTAAAATTAATGCATATTGTTCTTCTACTGAAATAAAACCACCTTCATTTTCTATTTTTCAGAAATACTGAATTCCACAAGTTGTGTTCAGTTCAACAAATCACTTGAATATATGCTTAGTGGTAAATTGACTTTCATAGGGCTATATTTGATATTAGACACGTACTTACTTTACTGAATACTGATAATGTCATTATGTTATGTTGCTGGCCCATCTCCTGTACCTCCCAGGCATGTCACAATCACAGTTATATTTATTTGAATATGTGTTAGTAATGCAGCACTTGACACATAAGATATGTTCAGTAAGGACAGTGTTATAAGATATTATCCTAAACCAGTTTTTCTATCAGAATAATCTCTGCAGAGACATATATTAGGAGCAACCTAACATTAAATCCTTAATTTAAAAAAACTCAAGGGCATATATTTATCCTAGGCTATAGGACTTGGGTCACTCATATGCCAAACTTCCTGTTGTCAGGGATTAACCCCAGCCAGCGACTAAGTACCACACAGCCACTCATTCAATCCCCAAAACACACCCACCCTCACCAAATCCAAAACACAGCACTGTACCAGCTACTAGGAAGAAAATTAACTCTATCCCAGCTGAAATCAGGTCACCTAGGTAAGAAAAGTCCATGCTCTGAAACTGTAAAAAGGCTTAAGACAAAGCAATTTCTATTAATACAGATGCCAACAATAACAAGAAAAAGGCTTCAGACATTAAAAAAAAAAACCCTTCAGAAAACTTTTCAATGTTGCAAACCAGATGGCAATTCCAAGGAGGTATTCTGAAAACAGTCAAGCACAGCCACCAACTATCAGTAAATATTGTTTGGTTTTAAATCTGAATGTTGAAGAAAATAGGGTGTTTGGGGTTTGTTGTTTTTTTTTTTTTCTTATTTTGTTTTGTATTTTAGGGAATTCAGCATTTTGCTCATTACACCTACAATTTCCCTTTCATTCTCTTAAAGCACACTTCTGATATACTGAGCTGCATGATAAACTTTTCATACTCAGTGCTCTTCCAAGAACTTAACACACACAGAGGATGACAGTCTCCTTTAACTTAATCAGCAAGTGGGTTTCTAGTCAAGTTTCAGCTTGCAGTTCCAGTCATATGACTATGGCAGAACCCAGCAGTTCAACTATTCAGTTTTCAATTCTTTGTGTCTTAGCATATTTATTTTTCTTAAAAATAGCAACTTGAAAACCCTAAAGCAATCTTTCAAATTTCTTTTTAGTAACTCCAGAAATACATTTACTCCTTACAGTAAGGAGGAGTAGGTTGGTCAATACTTCAAGATCAGGCAAATGGATCCTTGACCCTGACCAGGAAGCCAGCACTGAGTCTGACTTTTACAGTGACAAAGTGGAAACTGGTAAAATTGGAGTTAAAGAAAGAATGCAAACAAAAAAGAATTATTTTGCTTATAAAAAGTAATTTCAAAGAGGAAATAAAATATGAGGTATAATTTAATTGAAGTCACTAGACTATTCCCCACATTATACAAAGTGTTCAGCCACTGGTGCAAACAGGTAAAATTCAGCAAAAATGAATAATGTTTCCCAACAAATTTTAATGCATTTATCTCTTTTACTACAAATCATACACAGAAGTTGCACAGGTCTCCAAAGTACATTTCCTAAAACTAATTACATCCATACCAGATAAAGGAATGCATTAAATACCAGTTTGTTCATCCGTTCGGTTACAGAGAGTGTTCATTATGAAGAAAGGCACAGCAATTGGATTATGAGCCAAATCCCATTTCCATTCTTCTCTGCACCAAAACCCCTGTTCACTGGAGCTAGTTTGTCTGTAGTATTTCAGTTGCAATGAAGTCACAGACAAATTCGTGGGTTTGGGGGCAGACTGTGCACCAGCTTGAGCCAAAAAACTTTCAGGTCTTTATTAACAACTATATTCCCATATGAAAATATTTTCTTCTTCTGTAAATAGTATTAAACCTAAAGTACAAGAGCAAGTAATTTAAGCACAAATATAAGAAATATGGATCTAATATTTAAGATAAAGCTATAGAGACCAAATTTCCACCAGCATTCCTCCTTCCTCAGCCAACTCAGTTCTGTAAGACCTCCAACTCCATATGACTACAGGGAGCTACAGGCAATAGACAATAAACATCTCCAAGCTGGCATCAAGAAAAGAAAAAATATGAGAATATATGCCTAAGTAATTATTCCAAGTGAGTTGGTCAAAAGTTATACCTATCTCTAGCCATTGCACAGTGAATATCATAGAATCATAGAATAATTAGGGCTGGAAAGGACCTTAAGATCATGCAGTTCCAACCCCCCTGCCATGGGCAGGGACATCTCCCACTAAAACAGAGGTTATCGTATATTGTTAAAAAAAAAAAAAAAAAACAAAAAAACAAAACCAAAACCTGCCTTGAAAATGCATAATTTTACTATTGTCAGACTGCATCCCCAGTTCTGCCTTATCAACAAAAGATAAATGCCAGTGACACAGCGACCGACCAGTGTGCAAATTAATTTTTGCAGCTTTATTTATAAGATGAAAACCTTTCCTTTGAGACACTGCAGCAGGGAAACAGCAGTACACGGTACATGAATCATGCAGTATTTTTAAGAGAAATATCTATGTGTCCCTATAGCATAATGTTGTTAGAGCTATTTGTTTTAGGATTTAGTGCTAGAGTGGACAAAGTAAAATATTATCAGACAATATTGCCAGCAGATTACAAGTGTGAACTGTAAAGTACATCAGACCAATTATAAAGGAAACCACTGGAAATGTTCTGTTATTGATATAGTATAGATATAATAAAGTGTTCCCTGGCACTAAAATAAAAAACATGTGCACCTTCATTTGTGCACATAGCATATCAGGGTTGCACCTAATATGGTCCTGCATAAAAGCCTTCATAGTTATTTTTAGATGGCTTTTCCTATAAACCCACACCCCTTTTCACCTCCCGCTTGACAGTACTGATTCACATGCCCTATCTCCCGAACCACAGCATCTACTATTGTTCAAGAAGTGAATAAAAGATAACATGGGGCTTCTGATTCAGGAATTGTTGTTTTCCAGTGGAGAAAACCTCATCTGCATGAATTAAAGTATTAATGAGCTAAACAGCACTGAGACAGACTAGAAAAAAGTGAAATGGGATGATTTTATAATACTGTCTTTACATACTGTACAGTAAAGCAAAGGATCTTATTTATTAATATTTTATTGATCATTACTTATGAGTAGTAAAGGAAAACAGAAGATTTGGCAGAGGCCAGGGTGGGTGTAATAAAGGAAACTACATAAGTTACACACCGTCTTAGCAAAAAATGAGCAAAAGCAAATCTTTAAGTAGCAAAAGATCTACTTTAAGAAATCAGCTCTTTTTGAAGATGTGCAAAATGTCAAGCCAGCTAATTGCATGCCACTATTCACTTGATTTAAAAAAAAAAATAAAGGAAAGAAAGAAAGAGACCTGTTTAAGAGACCTGTTTTATGAGCAGTGGGATCCATCAGCTGAGTTCCCTTCCAGTAGCAGGACTCACTCAACCCAAGCTGTCTGAGCAGGCTACACAGGAAGTGAGAATGGTGTTGTGACACTTCTATCAAAGTGTAGCTTGCGCAGAAGTTTCGGATTCGTTTTTAGCTCCTTTTTTTCCAGAGAGAATTACCAGTTTATCCAGCTTCATCAATACACAAAACCAATTAAAAATCCCTATAAAGAATTAACATAAAAGTCATCAGGCTTATCTTCGAGCTACTTTGCAGACAAGACCAAATTCCACCACCTTTGTATTTTGAAGCTGGTTACAACTGCCCTTGAAGTTAAGAGTGAGCCAAGTATCTAAGCAAGTAGCCTCATTTTTCCAAACCTCAGATTGCCTTTTTCACCTTTAAAATTCCCCTGCTATTACCACAGAGCAGATCTTGAAAGACTCTTTGCTGATGCACAGGAGGCAGCATTTTAGAAAACCTTTCATGCTCTGTGTATGGGTATGTCAGAATTGCAGTTCCAGGAGAGAAAGAACATGTCCCAGCAGGAGAGCAGGAGGCATTTTGAACCACCACAAAGGACTGCATCAAAGCTTGTCCTTCTCCTAGATGCCAAATTAATGCCATGGAAGGAAAAGGGAAGAAAGAGACCCTGGTTCTCTGGGAGAAAGAAGAACTAATGGAGGACTAAGGCAACAGATCATAATTCTGATGCATGCAGAGCTTTCAGAAGAAAGCACTGATCATGATCTAAAAACAGGCTGCTGTAGGAACGTTAATAAAGCATAGACGCAGATTGCAAAGGTGCATAAATATTGTTCAATAAATCACTCCCTAGTTTGCTGCACAACTGACATGGTGGGAAGAAACTGAGACAGAATATTACCTTTCCACTGCTGACAGGATTTCCCATGTCCCTATCTCTTCCCCTCCTGCCAGTTACAACTGAACATTGCTTGCCAAAAACCAAGAGCATTCCAAAACCTTAACCACCACCATGCCTTCAGTATCTCAGCATGTTGGCCAACCAGCTTGAGAAGTACCCCTGACAATTTCTGGATGCTGAAAATGAAGTAAAGGTGGGTAGCTAAGGACATACCTACTGGTTAGAAAGTAAAGTTTATGGAAATTTTTACTTATCATTCATCTTGAATTACTTTACGATAAAGGAAGAAAAAAAAAAAAAAAAAAACAACAAAAAAAACCAACCCAAAACAACAAACCAAATAAAAAGAGAAATAACCATTAACCTTACAATGCCTCAAATTTGAGGTGGAAGCTGATTTCCCAGTCAGGCCTCATTCTAAGAAACTTCCATGTAAAAGGACACAGTTTTAAGCATCGATTTTGGGGCAACATTTGCCCTGGAATAGTGGCAAGCGAATAACAAGTAGGAAAGCCCTAGGAATATGTGTATATAATACTGAGGGGGTTTGTGTGAAGAATTAGAAGAATTCTCAGTTGTAATACAATGATATTTTCAAAAGTCAACATTATGGTGTTGAATCAAGCTATGAAATTACAGAAATGGACACCATGATTTGCTCTGAAATTTTCAAACTGCAAAGCCTGGTCTCTAGTTCCATTCACAAAGCTCACACAAGTTAATTTGTGGCTTACCTAGAGGGTTTATGATATAGAATGAAACCATAAAGACCAGCAGAATTTAAATATAGCTGTATTTATTTTTAAGTACTAGACTTTTCCCAGGTTAAGCCTACACAGCCAGACAGCATATGCTCCCAAGAGGTTTAATGCCACATATTGCAGATGCAGGGTAGACACAAAGCTTAAGCACATGCCCACATAGGCAAGTATTCTCTCAGCAATCCTCTGTGATAAGATGGTAACATTCCTTTCTGTGTTTTCTGTAGTTATAAAACGCCACTTTTGCTCTAGTGGACATCAGAAACAAATATCAAGCAAAGCAGAAGCAAAAATTAGTGAGAATTCTTTTACAGAATTCTACTAATTTTAGCTACAGCTACTAAAAGAACACAACAGGCAGGCAGCTGCAGGAAAACTTTTTGGTGGAGAGGGGATCATAAGATTTACACCCTTACTACCAGAGGTTTTCTGAAAAATACAACTGTAACAAAACAAACACCAAAGGCTTCTGACAGGATTTTTTCAGAATTTTTGTGAAGGTGTCAGAAAAATTCTGCCTTAATTACTTTTTGTATCCATGAAAGCCCCCCAGATCTGCTCCAGTAACACCTTGGATAGCCAGATAGAGGCTTGTATGGTCTTCCACTCTAGTGTGGCTGGGGTTTCACAGTTTAAAACCAAGGACTTAAACCACTTATTCTCAGGTCTGGCCTAGCGTTCAAGTGTCAAAACACAGGATATAAATCATATACTTACTGCATCTTTGGCAAACTGGAAGAAAGCCTGGGAGGACACTGAAAAAAATTCACTGTCTGGGTTCTTATCGCAAACAGAACACAGCAGTAGAGCTAGCTCTTTATTCCAAATAATACAGTGTATAGCTCAATCAAAAAATGAGTTTGCATGCTCAACATATCAAGCTTCACATACGACGTAACTGAAGGCATCATAGAGTAAAAAAAAAATATTATTCTACTAAAACTAAATTATGAGTCAATAAGAGGAACAAACCCAACACCTGACTACCTGCTGAGCTCCTGGAGTCCAGTCTTTCACTGAATCACAAGCTTGCCATCAATAAATCTATCTACAAAGCCTCTCATCTTGTTTCCTTGTTAGAAATAATAGCTACAGAAAGAAGGAGGAGAACAGGATATACCTGGGTTGATAACAGATACATTTCCAAGAAATGTTAGTAGAGAAGAAATGACACAAAATAAAATTTGTATTTCATAATCTTTACAGCATGACTTCAAGTTTTCTGCTACAAAGTCATTTAAGATCACGTAAACACTGTTACAACAAAATGAACTCAAGATTTGTTATATGCAGACATTCATGTTGAACAAACTTCTGATCTATTGTGTAACTTTCAACTCTACCCCTACAGATCAAGATACAGCTCCAATTATAGAATAATTCAAATTTTCATATGAACTAGTTTGACATATGACTCTTAGTATGCCAAAACTAATTTTTGTAATTCAATAATAGTAAATCCCCTACAAACCTTACAATTAAAGAAGCTAATGCCTTAAAATTAGAATTAAGAAAAACAATTTTTTAATAATGGATTGCCCTAAACCACTAAAATTTTAGAAGAGTAATCTTCTATAATTTCTTTGCAACACTAATATACAAACTAAATAAAAAGCGCAATATTAGTCCCTGTATGCATGTCTAGTTAAATACAAATTATTTTACACATTCCCAAAAGAACACATAGAGTTCATGAAAACCAAAAAGATTCCTCAAATAAAAGGAAGGGAAGTAGGGATGTAGATCAAGCTTCCAGGAGATGCAATGTCTTAGACTGATAGCTCCTAATTTCTGAAGATACTTCAGAATACTCCAGGAAGAATACTTTTAGAAAATTAATGTCTTCATAAAAATGTGTAGAAGCAATAAACCCCCGAGATTAGCAATACAGCATCTGTTAAGTAGTTTATTTTTTATGTTGGTATAAAGTCTGACAATGAGGTCATGCAGAGTTAGTATGTATGACACAAGTTACAATACATTTATTTCTCTGTGAAGCATAAAATATTTACTGTTCTGTAACATGTTGCTGATATTAAATAATTCTATCAAAGCCAAGACACATATGAGGTTTTGCTGATTTCTTGAGAAAATATCAGCATAAATCTTAAGTTTCTGTACAATTAGCTAAACCAGCCAATAGACATCATACAGTTTCTTCAAGCCTCTTTGTTTCTTAGAGCAAAAAGAGAGATGGTGGTGCTTCTTCAGGGGGAAATTGCTCAAATATACAGACATTAACGCTCCAGCTTTCAGCTCCATATAACTTCATCAACTCTACTGCTATTGTGAACAAGGACCAAATGTTTTTCCAATTACATCAACCCAAACTGACTTCTAGGTAATAATATGCAGTGTAAATAGAAGAAAATAACACCCTTTGCACTAAGTGAGCATTTATACACGACGTCCTAACTTTACCAGTCACAGCTTAAATAAACTATTTCACATCAGGATGTAGCAGGAGGTGTGGATGAACCATCACTTGGACAGAGCCAAAGTCACTTCCCGGAGTTATCTAACAACACTAAAGGAAGAAAATATTCATGCTTGAACCCCTACAAATTCAAAAACCAAGGCATTTCCACCTACTTTTCGACAAGCTTATGCTACTTTTAACACTGTTCTTTGCTAACTGTAACCAAAACATTATTTTGCTTAGATTTAAGCACTCTTGTTTGTCTTCAAACACCAACAATTTGTAGTTTACATCTCTTATACTGTCAATGCAGCAGCTGTTTACTGCTACTTACTATTCATAAGCAAGTAATACAGTTGACAGTAAACAAATTTGAAATTGTTTCAGCCACGGTGTTCTACAAATGGTGACTTTCTTCTTTAGTGTCATTTTAAGACTGAAAGTAGTATTTTACTTCATAAAATTATCAGCCTAATCTTTGTGAAAGCACAACAGTGGGGAACATTGAAATTCCTTATAATTATAGCGGTTACATTATGAAAAGCCTACTACATTTTATTCATTTCAAATATTGGTACTGCCATGAATGTTTCAGAAACAAATGGATTTTTTCATTTCTTTGTACCTGTGGCAAATTGTGCTGATCTAGAGGCTATTATATAATCAACAATATTTAACATTCTTTTAAATTTACTACTTTACTAATATTATTCTCATTTAAACTGCCTTAATAGCTGTTTATAACGAACATCTTTAGTTAAAGACCAGCTAAACCCAGTCGCCAATTTAAAACCAAATAAAAATAAAAAAGGTGACAGAGCCCTACCCATCTTATCTGCTAAGAGTATTTGTGTTACCCAACAAAGTTCCCAAGTCTAAAATTTTATCAATTCAGATTTTCTCTCATCTTTGTCATTACAGACAGACACATCCTCTCTTAACACAGTAGTCAACTAGCTTATAGCAAACCTATCTGACCTGTCATGGGGGTTATATAGCAGTGAGCCTCAGTCAAGCTCAGAAGTTCTTTTCAGAGCTGTAAAAGCTATTATCTTCCAGCAGAAAATGGAAAGAAAATCCCAAAGCGATCATCAACAGAATTATCAAATTCCAGAGTAACACTTACTCTTTGCAAAACTCTGGAGAACAGTTACTTGCTTGTTCCAAGTCGGTCTTCCCCTTTGACTTCTTGTTTGCTGTTGGATAGTATTTGGGACAGTCAGTCTTACCTATCTGGGGTATAATAAACCCCTCTGATCTTACTCAAAGGAAATGAAAGCAACCAATAAAAAAGATGGGACAAAATACTCCATTCTTCATGCACTCACTTATTCAAGCTATGGACCAGGAGGAGTCAAGGCCAGTCTTGTTTCAAGTGGGTCTACTTCTCTTAAATAAGGACATTCAGTAAGTTGGCTAACCTTTTCAGCAACCTTTTCAGCATTCATTCCGCCTGTAATTTGTACTGAAAGAACGGAAAAGACATTTTGCTTATAGTTCCAAACGTGTCATTGCACATATTCTGTCACAGAAATGTTTTCCTAATTACATTACCATTCATTATTAACATCAGGTTTTCCTTCCAACTTTCAAAGGCACAAAAGCTTTTAAAGGGAAAAAAAAAAGAACCACTATTAATTTGGGTTTTTTTCCTTCTAAGTGAGTTCGGAGTGCCTCAGATGCCTTTTGACTGACATGGTTAAATGCGTGTTGCTTCAGCACACAGCTTAGTTATTTTGATAATGGGACCACAGAAAATACTGCATGCATCTTTGTCAGACGTAGAAGATCCTTACCAAGCTGGTCAGGCCCTAAGTGGTTAGCAGGAAGACAAGAAAGGCAATAAACAAGCACAGATTGAGGGATTGTTCACAAGGACTAGGATCAATCCCTTGAGCTGCCTGAATGATCAAACTGTATCCTCCGGCAGCTTGAGACAACTCACCAAAATAATTGTTTCAGCATGAACTAGTCTATTCAGCAATAGCAGGAGACAACACAGGAATTTTATTAAAGGATACTTACAAAATTCAGTTAGAATTCAGATTACAAATGAAAACAGAGTTCTGGGAGAGCCTCATATCACTGCATTCAATGTAACCAGTACATATTAAGTTCTAATATCTAAAAGAAGTTGTGATTAATTAGAGTCTAACTATAAGATAGAACAACCAGGAGGTGGAAGAGACAAAGAGACCAGACAACACAGAATAAAGTTGGCGGATTTTTGTGACCTGTCCTTTGTTACCAGCTCATTCAAAGCAGATCTCTCTTGTGCCAAACCTTTAAGGACCTTTTGCTCTCAAGCAGGAAAGGCATATACGTATGTATGCCCTGGATTGAGAAGCCAGTACAGAAATAAAGTCTTATAAATGAGAACTTTACCCTCAATTCTAGATACTTTGTCTCGTAAAGGGGCACAAAAGCTCTGATTCTGCTTCATTTGAAGTCTTCAATGCAGTCACTATTAAAGACTGTCTGCAAGCTGCCTTCTGAGCATCTCATTACATGCTCTGACAAAGAAATGAAGCTCAGAACCCAGCAGTATAAAGATTCTGTATAACACTATGGCTACGTGACCACAGAGATAACCTTAACTTTGAGAACTCCCTTCTTCAGCTCTTCCCAACACTTTCACAGGCTTTGCTAGGAGTGAATTTACACGGGCAGATGCAAACAGTAAGTAGGTCTCCAGAGGTACTCCAGAATCACCTTTGCTCTGCATCTCTAAGCAGGCATACCATCACAGAGCTTTTGAGACCCTGTATTACAGAAGGAACACAAATATCTATGCAGCCCAACTCAAGCAGAAAGTATCAAATTTGTTTAGAAGTTGTGCAGCAGCTTTGCTGTGCACCTTGCCATACACTGACCAAGTTTGCAGAGCGGAATGCACTATGCAAACTCTTTAACTTTGGGAAAAAAAATGTAGTACCATGTGAGGATCCATAAGGCAAAGTTCCAAAGCAAAGTATCGTCTCGTGGACAGCTTCAAAGAAGCCTAGTGGAAATGCTATATATCAGGAACCAGACTAAATCTAGTCCAAAGTAACATCGGTGAAACAAATACAGCACAGTTATAGGGGTCTCAGCATCATCTGGTTTGACCTAGTGAACTTTACTGGTTGCAGAGAATAACATGCTAATGTAGGCTGTTATCCTGTCTCTTTCTTTGAAAGGATTCAGAGCTTATACAATAACAAAATAAGCTATGAGGTAACAAATCAAACACAAAACTCACAATATAATTATTATACTATCCCCTTATGATTTTTTATGAATTAAGATCAAGGTGCATTTTGAAATATAGTCCAGCATCTGCCTTTCGAAAACATGCTCATCCCTGATAAGAGTTGTTCACAACTAGTCTAAATTTTATTGAAGGACAAAGTTTGCTGAAGATAAATATTATACCCTTTATGGTGGCTCTAGTTTTATATCTGCAGACAATTCAGGTCTGAACAAACTCGCTAGTGGTCTCAAAATTCATAGCTTATCGGATTTAAAGGCACAGCAAGGGACTTTATTCTACAATTTAATAACTTGGAGTGCTGAGACCAAATGTGAATTTAGTTTGTAGGGAGTAAAAATAGAAACAGTTAGGCCCTAATTATCAACGGCCTACAGAAAGGGACCTGTCAGAAATTTCTAACAGCTGTTAAAAAAATCATTTTTACAGGTTAAAATCAAAGGTTTATTGCACGAGAAGGCCTCTGTGACATGGGGCTGTGATGATTTGTGGATTTACAAGGAATTGTTATTACTCATAAGAATCAAATGAAAGACCTGCTCCCCACATGGCTCAGAAGGCAGTACACTCTTTTTTCCAGCGGGCAGAGTCCTGGTGTCATGGAAAGATGGCAAAATGCTTATTACATGTGCAACACACTAGGGAGCAGTTAAAGGTTTGAATATGGCTGAATTCCCCCCCAAGTTTTAAGCTTCTATCATTAATATTTCAGTCTCATTCATCTGCAGTAATAACTACAGATTGAAAAAACAGAAGAGCAAGGCCAGCTTTGAAAACAAAGAAATGAAACAGCTGACAATTGAAGAAACTTTTTCTAAGTTCTGTAAGGAGAATGGGAAAACTAGGGACTATGCCCATGCAGAAGAAAAGGCCCATTCCTAGATGCACCAAGTTTTACTCTATGCAATGGTGCTCCTAAAAACTATCTCCTTAACTCCTAATTAATGAAAAGCCTAAACAGGAGCAATTTTAAACATAATCATTTTATAGTCACTCATGGTCAACTTATTCTGCAGCAGAAAGTCTTCAAATTCTGAATGGTTCATCATTAGAGAAAAGTAGAGCTGCAGCATGATCCTTAGTTACGCCAGAGGTCACACTGTTTTACAGGATGCCACAATCCAAACAGATGGCATTGGTTGTGCTGCTCTTGAACTACTGTGCTACAAATACTAAGCGATTGGTAGTAAGCAACCAAGATCTGTGTACATATTGCCAAATGCAAACCCCTGCTTTTATTTCATTCTTTCCAAGGTCAATGCATACATAAAACTGTTGGTGCCATATGGTGTTATTCAAACAGAAACTGCAGATATGTCCCCAGTACAGTGCTTCATCAGCATCCTTACCATTTTTTCTATCTTAGCTGATAAAGCAGTAAAATCAATTTAAACAATCGTAACAGTTAATGCACTTCACTGGGCATTAGCAAGCATACAAGGGTCTTGTACACTGGAAATTAAAATAGGCTTGCTGTCTGGGACAGAAGGACTGAAACATAATATTTTTAAAATCTCATGCTCTCCAGCTAATGAGCTTTTAAAATTTAATTTATAGCAATTCTATTTTTCCAAATGTGTCCGTATTTTTTTCAAAAATTTTTAATAATATACTCATTAATCTAGGAATTATTTGCTGTTATCTACCTTCTTACTGCAAGAAGCGACTGTGATATGGAACCACAGTAATGTCACAATGAAAAATGTGAACTTATTTTCAAAGTCTCTTCAAACCTGTTTCCTCGCATTTTAATTTACTTTCATACTTTGCACATCATGCTTTTATCTTCACCTTCAAGCATCATATATTTATAAGTAATCAGTGTCTTTATTTTCTAATCTACTGGTTTGTAGTGTTTTAGTCTGTATATAAAGTGAAAAGAGTATCGAGTTAAGATCAGATTATTAGAGTACATTAGATATTCTGCATAATTATGGGCCTAGTGGAAGGGTAAGAAGGATAATGCTTTACAAACCTCATTTACCGGGGGTTATTTTTTATTACATAAATGAAGCTTTCCTTATCTTAAATTGTATCTCACTTGAATTCTTGCTGCGCTTAAGAACTCTTGGTCCTCTTTTTTAAATGAATGTTGCTGCACTTTGCTGTGTGTCAGCAAAAGGGTTCTGAAATGTAAGGACTCTACTAAAAAAATATCAACTAGACCTTCACAACTAAGGACCTGATACTTTATTACTTGTCAAGAGACATCAAAGGAAAATAAATAAATTAAAATGATGCACCACTTTAGTGAGAATGGCAGCCTGTCATATAAATTTAATTCCAAGGATTTAAATTGATGTTCCACAGTAGCATTAGAAAAAGATAGAATCCAATTAAAACCATGCTGGACTCCAAGGACATTGTGATATTCACTCTGCTTCTGTCATGTAAAATAAATTTAGACCCAATTCAGTGCTGAGTGCAAGAAATTAGATTCTGTAATGATCTATTTCCTCAGGTATTTTGCAGTACTACCTTAAAAATACTGTAAAACAGTCAACAAGTTAGCTGAGCCAGGAGGTATAGGCACACTGGACAACAGGAGGAAAAGCTTCATGTTTACTTTGTCCTGGCTTCTACCCTTTGGGTCAGAGCAAATACGAACATAGAAAGAAGGGGGGCACTGGGGCAGGGAGAGAAGGCAGAAATGGGGCAAAATTAGTTGGTTACAGCATGAGCACACCCAGGGAGATGGCCAAAACTAAGGGGTCTCTCTATATCAGGGAGTAAGCCTGAAGCCAGCCTTGAGAAGATATGAAAAGAAGGAAAGCAAAGGAAATCCCCTAGAGTTGCTGTGCTGCAGGGCAGGGAGGGAGGGCACACACAGGAACTATTTCTAAATTTAAGCTCACACCAGAACTGCAGCAAGAGAAAGCTGCTGTAAAGATTGCAAGAGGACACGTCAGGAGGGATGCCTGGCTGCCCAAAATCCCACTAGCACAACAACCAAACTCTAAACACCACTCTAACTATTTAGGAAGGCAGTAATACTTGGTAAGAACCAGATATCTATACAGATGTGCCATAACAGGAGGCTATATAGCACTATCTCCTGTGAAAGGAGAAAGCAGACTTACGTTACTAAGCCACAGGTGATGCCACATCCCCCAACCATAACCTCATTTGTGTAGGATCTGAGCAAACCTAGATTCAGTTTTCATGAGTGGGTAGTAAGTTAGTTCCTTGGTTCAGTCACACAAGCTGGCTTTGAATGAGCCATCACAAGCTTTGTAGCTGTTTTAGTGACATTTACAAAGAAATACACACTGCTTTAAGAGTCTAAGCTGGCATATGTCTGAATTTGCACGAGGTGGACTTACTGACTTCCATTTTGGGAATTGCTAGTTCTAGTCATTACTGCTGTCATTTTTCCTTTTTTTGCCCTATAGATGAGGCTCCAAGCTCTTCCATATAGCAAGCTCAATTTGTGCTTTTGTGCCATTCTCCTAGAACATCAATGCTCTCTGTAGTAGCTTCCTCTCCTCACATGACTGAAGGCACTAACCTTTACTGACTTGCAACCTGACATGCTAATTATGGTGGATTTTTTTTCATAAATGGATTACTTTTTATCAATGTCTCTTTTATGAGAAACAATTAAAAGATAAGCACAACCTCAATTACAGGAAAAGTTACCTTCATAATTTGTAGAAACCTCATTTAAAACAAGGTGTGAAGATTACTTTCTTGTACATACGTTGGTCAAAAACATTGAAATACATAAGGCACCAACTACAGGTAAGGATCTTCAGTGACTATGTACTTTACTTGACAAGTAAGAGTTTGCATGTAATACCATACCAATTCTGGTATTATTGCACTATAAACCAGTCTTCAATAACCACTGTTTTACTTCCTCATATAAAAATAATTTAATAATCTTGTGCCACTAAAACCAACCCCAAAAACCTGTACCTTGTGAGTACCTCTAAGCATCTCTTAGAAGCAATGAAATACATAGACTTTGTTTCTTACACATATATGATATCACAAATCTATCTTCACAAACTGTAGCATCTCTCTCTAGCTTTGTGGTATTTTAATTAGGTCACAAAAGCAGAAGAAAAAAGATCTACAGGCATGGCTTTAATCTCAAGCAATGTATGAAACATGCTTTCAATAGAAATTCTGTTTTCAGATATGACTGCTTATTTAAGTCTTGGACCACAAACATAGTATACTTACATTCCATACACATATTCACTTAATTAATTGGTTTATGTATAATAATGAATGGTGCTGAAAATATTTTAGCAAAACCACCAGTGGAACTTCTCACTCTAATCAGGATACAGACTGTATGAAAACCAATGTATTTTAATAGCGTTTTCATTACTGAAGATGAATATTTTCCTAGGAGGTGATTAATTTGGTCACTGCTACAAAATTAAGTTCTAATAATTGCTTTTCAAATGTTTTATAATCAGTTTTGAAGGCAAGTCCTTACATAGCAAACCACTGAATTTAAATACAGCATAGAATCATAGAATAGTTAGGGTTGGAAAGGACCGTAAGATCATCCAGTTCCAACCCCCCTGCCACCTCACACTAAACCATGTCACCCAAGGCTCTGTCCAACCTGGTCTTGAACACCACCAGGGATGAAGCATTCACAACTTCCTTGGGCAACCCATTTCAGTGCCTCACCACCCTTACAGTAAAGAACTACTTCCTTATATGCAATCTGAACTTCCCCTATTTAAGTTTTAACCCATTACCCCTTTTTCTATCACTACAGTTCCTAATGAAGAGTCCCTCCCCAGCATCCTTATAGGCCCCCTTCAAATACTGGAAGGCTGCTATGAGGTCTCCACACAGCCTTCTCTTCTTCAGGCTGAACAGCCCCAACTTTCTCAGCCTATCGTCATACAGGAGGTGCTCCAGCCCCCTGATTATCCTCATGGCTCTCCTCTGGACTTGTTCCAAGAGTTCCATGTCCTTTTTAAGTTGAGGACACCAGAACTGTGCACAATACTTCAAGTGAGCATCATTTCTTAGATTTATTAACACTAGTATGATGACAAAAGAACATTATAAAAAATGCTACTTATGCAGCAATTTTCAGACAAAAATATATATTCTACATTTTTATTTCAGCATAAGGAAGATTCTAGTTTTTATCATGCCAATCTATTACTGTTGAAGTGAAAACCTCTTCTTAAGTAAGTCTTTCCCTTTTATCCTCTATGACCGTTCTGGAAGTCTCAGGTCACAAATGATATTGCCTGGTGACCTGAGATTAGTAATCATTGAAAAATAGGCTACATATCTATTCTGCCTCCATTGAGCAGAGATTTGACAAAGAAGTGCTTAACAGAATCTCCAGGTAAAATGAAAAGTTTTCCATTATGTGAAGGGAGGAGTGAAATTCCACCTTGCAAACCTTAAGACTTAGCCAGTTTGAGCAACAGAAATCTCAGGATCATGGAAAACCCAGGCTTTGTTTATTTTTACTAACACATTGAAAAAAAAATACGCACCCTAATATTTAAAAATTTAAAATACTTTCTTAAAGCAAAATCAAATGTGCAGATATAGACAGTGAACAGAAAAATCCATGAGAACATGTTCAGAGACAGTGTCAATTTTGTACACCATCACGCTAAAACGTAGTTTTATGCAGTTTATACTGTCTGAAGAAAAAGGGTTGTCAAGGAATTAAACACACAAATCCCATGCCTGAAAATGTACAGTGATTTCCAAATTTGAACTGTGACCAGCTTGATTCTGACATTATTTTTAAGAAATTAAAAATTGTATTTAAGATGATAAAGTACAGGAATAATTGTCAAAGCTCTATTGCATCTCAAACAATTGCTCTGAATATCTTTTCTGAACATGTGGTCCATTATTTGGTCACTGTATCTTATACCAGAACTAAAACAAACTCAAAAGATTACAAGTCTTATGATGTACTCATAATAATTCCTGATTCTGCTCAGACTCAAATATGAAGTTTAACTATCTTCAGTAATTTGAGTACCCACAGCAAAATACATCTCTTGACTTCAGAAGTGTTTTAACCAAGTTACTAATTATTTCTATTCACTTTTTTCCTCAAAGTACAAAAAAGAGACATTGCAGAGAACAAGTGACATGGTGTGTATTTCCATTGTCTACAATCTTAACTAAGCCTGGCAGACAGCATGTAGGTATTGACTTCCTTTTTCTCTTTATTGTTATGAAATACTTAGCATGTTCTACAGTGATTTGAGGCTCAGGAAAACCTTAATTAGGATCACATTTAATAGGGCTAATTTCTAATTTGATATGAAGAAATCAGACTAGGTACTTTTTATGCCAATCACAGCCTTTTGTAAAACTTTCTTTGACATAGCTTGTAGTACAGTCACATTTTACACAAATACAGTGTTCTAAACATTATCCTCTTCCCCTGGAACAGATAAAGACACGTTATTTAAAAGGTTTTATAATCTATGAAACTCTCCAACATATCTCTGAAACAACAATATATCTCTCATTATTAGGTCACCACGTCATATCAAAACTGCTAATAGGAAGCATGCAGCAGAGCGGAACATTTTTAAGCATCAGGAGGTCAGATCAATTGACTCTAACAAGAATCCATACAGAGTTCTACAGTTTTGAAGCTACATAAAGCAACATTATGTAGTTCCAAAAGACTGCTTTAAGATAGCTGAAATATGCAATTATTCATATTCATGTCAGTGAAAGACCATTTTAACAAGTATAACGCTGTTCCCCTCACATGGTCAGGATATACAAAAGAGATCAGAGGGTCATTCAGATTTACATACAAACACTTTTGCTATTCTCATCCAAGTAAAGTACAAGCGATGGATAAAAAAAAAAAAACAACCCAGCAATCAATGAATTGAGCACAACCCCACAACGCCAACAACAGAATAAGAACAAGATGCAGCTTTCGCATCTGTTGAGCTGTTAAATCATCCATTATTTCTACTTATGAGGAAAGCACAAGGAATACCTGGGCATCTCAACATTTGTCACCTAACCCATGCTGTTAATTGCATGCATTAGTTGTGGATGTAAATTCGGTTCTAGAATTATTGTAATACTACATTAAATTTCCTTTTAAGAAGCGCTATTGCTTGTTCTCCTGCTGAAAACTATACAGTTACACCAAATAAATCACATCAATGCCCTCATATGCAAATCAAAATAGCATGACTATTTTACCTGTGGGCTGGCAAATACCACAAAGTTCATTGCTACATCAGTTTCTGTTGAACCATAAAACACATCAACATTTACTACATGGATTCCAATTTTTAAACCTTTAATAATACATTAGCCATGCCCATTTTCAGGAAACCAAATGAATATAAATGTAAAAACCTGAAAGAGAATTTCAAATAATGATCGCATGGCTAAGTACTGTAACATGCAAGATTCATATTTTATACTTACTTTTTTCCATCAGAAAATATGATTTATAATTTAGAGGTGTAGCCCTATTCTCAAAATATTAGGGTCCTGCATTATAAATCTGACACAGAAAAACTTTCTTCTTAAAACACAAGTTCTGTTCACATTAATCAAAGTCTGACTTCAATGTGCACAATGGATACTTATGAACATATAATTATGAAACTGAGCTGTAATAATATAGAATGAAAAAAAACCCCACATCCAAACAAACTAACCAAAAATAACAACACTTGGAAGCATACATACGTAAGTTATAGTATTGCACCACAATGATTTATGACTGTTTACCTAGAGAATTGTTCTTGCATTGCACAAACAACTGTAAAAGGAGTCTGCCAAATTGATGTGTTTCTGAGAACTGAGGTGCTCCTCTCTTTCCTACAAGAACAAAAAGTGTTTCTCAGGTAGAAAAAGGGAGGCAGGCTCTCACCCGGCCATCGTCTTTCCTCAGTAAGGTCTGCAGAAGATGATGCTCCAAGGACAAAGCCAGCAGTCACTGACTTCAGAGAAACCACCTTTTTTTTGTTTTCTCTTCTGGGGCATCACTGTTCAGTGACTGAACAGTGTAAGTTAAGCAAGACCCTAAAGTAAGGTAGGAACAGAGAACTAATCCTTTGGTTTACCCTGCTGGGAGAAGTTAGAAAAGAGGATGAAAAGTAGCATCCTTTTCATTTATTATGTCTATTAGTTTAAGTTCCCAAACATAAATGAAATGTGCTTCTCAATTTCCACAGTGATCGAGAGTCACGCTCATGAAACTTTAATCTGTAACAGTTTTCTTGCCTGTGACAATAATAGCCTGATAAACTCTTGACTTGCTCTATGCCACTGAAGCCTAATGACAGGAAACACGTTTTCAGAAAAGTGCATATTTGAGCAACATTAATAGATTTGAAGACAACTTACTTTTCAAAGCACCAAAGACAGCTCAGCAATTATCTTGTTGAAAACCAAAGTCTGATGACAATTAAACAGAACACCAGATGTACAAAATGACATTCTACTCTGAAAGTCATTCAGCAGCAGTCAGATTTAGATAGTTTCCATAAGGAAACTGTACAAGAACTGTGAAGACTGTACAGAACTTTGACATTTAGCAGTACGAAATTCCTGAATGACTTGTGCTGTGTGGAGGGTCAAATTTCAAAATGCTGAGTTACTGAACACCAGGGCAGGATCTATTAACACCACAAACATCAAGAGGCTTTCCAAACGTGTTTCAGAAACTGTTCAAAGCTGTAAATTCCACATCACAGTGAAGTGTTCAAAGGGAGAATAATGGAACACCTTTAAGATGTGATCACTGCTGGTTCATTTCTGTTCACAATACAAGCTCATACCATTGCTTTATCTAAATAGCCGCACATTTTGTCTCTACAAATCCAAGTGGTGTTTATATGGCACTACGACACTTCCAACTCAGTAAACAAAGACAGCGTTGAATGCTGACTAAATCACAAGCCAGAAACCCATCTCCCTCTTCCCCTCCTGCCCCAATCTTAAAGGCAAACTGCGATGAGAAATGAGGTATCTCTAACTGCATGATGAGTGGTGCATCTCAAGTGGTCCTGCAAAAATGACATTGCATGTTTGTATCAGACTTAGGGAGGGACCAAGTTCCTCAACCTCATTAGATTGTTATTGAGAGATACTTTCTGCCTGCTTGATGCTGCTGCTGAAAAGAGAAAGTTATTTCTGTTCTAGCAGAAAGAGCATGATACTGTATATCTGCCAATATTGCCAAGTTACAAGGTCAGGTCACAATGAAAGCAGTAAGATAGGCTTACTGAAACTGAGAACTTGAAAGGTCAAGACTTTATAAGAACCCAGAATTCTTTTGCACTACTTACATATTGCATTTTCAAGGAGATTTTTAGCATAACCAGAGGGATTAGCTTTTCAGAGCAGTGTTACTTGCTAGGTTTTATGTCCAAAAAGAGTGTGTTCACAGTACTTCAGATGACGCTCCAAGGAAAAAGATAAAAGAAAAAAAGGGAAAAAAAAAAATCCAAACCAAGCCACAAATTCCCAATACGACCGTAAACTGGCAACCTGCATCCTGGGACAAAACAACCGAGTATGCTGATGGCTACAGCTATCTTCAAAATTCTATTGCTCTTGAATCCATTTCTGTTCCAATACATCATTTTATTCTGGGTACCACTCCAGTTTCATGTCTCATTTCCCCAGTTTCTTTGAAGTGATTTAAAATGCACCTGGAACCACTCTTTCTGTGATTCACATGTGCAATGAACTTGTAAAGCACTGCAATTCTCTTGGTGTTGGCTGTTGTGGTGTTTTGGTTCTGTTTTTTGTGGGTTTTGGTTTTTTTTCTCCTTCTCTTTTTTGCAGGGGGTGGGGGAGATTAGGAACTTTCAAACCTGGTTTCCCTCTGGTATGGTTGCATACAGATAGATCTGCCTTTCCTTCTTAGTCTCAAATAATGAAGAAAAATGTCTTAAGCCCTAGTTTGCACCTACGGAATTCCTTCATAAAAATTAGACAACAAAATATTTTAGTAAAAATAGCAAACAAGTCCAACTGAGCAAGATGAGAAGATGAAGAAGAATTCTGGAAGTCCAAGTCTATTTGTCCATTGCAATGGCTCGTTTCGTAATGAATCACAGAATGGAATCATAGAATCAGCTAGGTTGGAAAACACCTTTAAGATCAAGTCCAACCATTACTCAGGACTGCCAAGGCCACCAGTAAACCATGTCACTGAGAGCCTTGTCTGCATTTTTTTTAACACTTCCAGGGATGGTGAGTCCACCACTTTCCTGGCAGCCTGCTCCAACGCCTGATAACCCTTTCAAGGAAGGCATTGTTCATAATATAAATTCTAAACCTCCCTTGGCGTAGCTGGAGGCCATTATCCTATCACTCCTTATCCTATCACTTGTTGCTTAGGAGAAGAGACCAGCCACCTCCTGGCTCCATCCTCCTTTCAGGTAGCTGTAGATGAACTTGTAAACATTGATTATTCATTCTAAAGGTAGAACTGTAATAAAGATATTACAACTTTACCATTTGCTACTTTTCAGCCGTAAGTAAATAAAATACTTTTCCTCCATGAAATATCCTTGTCTGAGGAAGTACAGAGAACTAATCCTCTCTTTGATCTCTGACAGATGCCACTACCAGAAGAACATCTGAAGTGGGATGCACATGAAAGAAAAGCCCTCCTGGAAAAAAATGTTATAACCAGCCCAAACAAGCATACCAGGTGCAGAAGTGCAGAAGCCCATTAAAGACATGAAAAATTAAATTAATGTTAAGAAATGAATGCAAGAAAGGCAATGTTAGCTGCCTTAACATGATGACCCCTTCAGAAATTACAGTACACAATAGGTTTGGTTGCTCTTTTTTTCCCTAACAGAAAAGGGAATTGAAAAGGATCCACGCATTCAGATATATCTCCAGAAATGAGTGTATCAAAATGTGATCTTCCTCTTCAGATCAGCAATTGAAGGTTACTCTCATTATTTTTAATAGCTAGCCCCCATATCTTTATCTCGCTATGAAACATATTTGAAGATGTGGGGAAGGTCATTATAGGATTCAAGAAATATATGAAGAATATGTATAATACAGGAGTGAAACCATACAAAGGAAAAAGGAGATATTTTCCCAAGAAAACATGGGCAAGTACTCTTTTTCACATATTATATTTTCCTCTTGAGAATGCAGTCTAATTTTATAAAGATATTGAAAAAAGCAACAAATATGAGTTTGAGGAGTTATTCTCATTCAGAACGTCATGCTGAGAGTACTCTTGCCTAGACACACCAAAACGGACCATTAAATACAAGAGACCAGTAGCCCACATCACTTTTCATTCTAATTATGACTTTCTTTTTCCATTAAAATAAGTTAGATCAGATATGAGTTAAGGTGATTATCAGCAATCTGAGACAACTGAAAGGCTAGAAAAGGCACTGCTAAAAATTAAGAGTCCCAAGACGAGTGATCAAAAGGTACAAAAGGTATCTCAAAGGTCATTCCAGATGAGGACAGATATTTGGGGAAATGTACTCTCATCATGGTACACTTAAGTGTTACTAGAAAGACTTCTGTGAATGCTAAATTCGCTTACAAGAAACAAATTAGCAACATCTTTTCCTCCCCCCCCAAAAAAAAAAAAAAACAAACCACAAAGACCACCACAACAAAATGAAACAGAAAACCAATACAACAAACAATTGAATGTCAAAAGACAACCTCATTCTCCAACATGACCTTATCCTGGACTATGAAAAATTATATTAATAACAAAAAAACCCCAAACCCCAAACCCCCCAGTTATAAAAACCACATACTATATCACTTTTTTGTACACTACTCATAAATTAATAACATTGAAGTGATGCTTCACTCTCATGAGTGCAAGAATAGATTAATACAGGGTTGAGAGGTTCAGTTTTATTCATAGCCCTGTTTTACAGAGCACCAAATTCAACTTCCTCTCTAGAATTTTCTTGGAACTAATTTTTTTTGAAAGCTCTTTCAGACTTTGTTTGGCTTGCTGCAATGTGTCCGAGATAAGCTCTCATGTTCACCATCTCTTCCACTTGCACATCCAGTCAATCGCCTTTCTGAGCTTACTCATATTAAAAAGCATGTCTTCATTTCAGATGGTGAAGTATACCTGAGCTTGGAAGTAAGGCCAACACCAATTGTCGTGGTTTAAATGCAATCAGCCATAAATCAGTCACGCAGTCTCGCTCTCTCACTTCTCTCCTTAGTCCCCCCCGGCTCCCAGAGGGATGAAGAGGAGAATCTAAAAGATTGCAACTCCAACAGGTTGAGATAAGAACAGTTTAGTAACTAAGGTATAACACAAATCACTACTGCTACAACCAATAATAATAATGATAAAGGAAATAACAAGGAGAGAGAATACAACAGCTCACCACCCCATTGACCGACACCCAGCCCAACCCTCGGCAGAGCACTAGCCCTTCCGGGTAACTGCCCCCAGTTCTACATCCTGGGCATGACGTGCTGTGGTATGGAATACCTCCTTGGCCAGTCT